>PVJX010009380.1:0-61409 GCA_004027295.1 Dolichotis patagonum | reverse complement strand
GTTACAACTTAACTTCATGTGAACCATCAAATAACCATGGATTTTACAATCTTGCATTTAATCCAATTACTAAGGATATGCGCCTTTTCTTAGGACAAAAGCTATCAAAACAAACCCGATGTTTCTCCTAAACTAGCTCTGGCTTTTTAGTCACCTTATTCTTGCTTATGAACTATAGATAGTAACACGAATTGAGAACACACAATACTTTCTGGGAAGTTAATTAACCTGTTGTTAAATTCAATTGCTCTCCTATCATATTACTAGTCACCATGACAACACTCTGAACTCTGCCACTCTCTAGCCCTTACCCAATGGTTAACTTTATGAATGTCTTCTCTTGTTTAGCAAATTCCATGTTTGTCAGGATTATTAAGGTCTCCTACAGAGAAGAATGCAGACCTAATATTGCTTGTTTTTGGTTCATACCTCAAAATCAAAACGTGTAGTTCTCAAGTAGAATGTGTAATCAGTAATCTAAATTCAACATTAGAATTCAGCCATCTAAGTAAGAAGCCAAGAAGGTAAGAAGCCAAGAAGTCTCTATAACTTTCTGACCATCCTACAGTATCTGATCTAACTGCATAGGAGAATAAATATTCCCAGTGTCATCAGGAATGCTTGGAGTAGTACTGCGTACTGCACTGTGAGATGCTTATGAAACACATCAAGTTTCTTGCTTGCTCCTGAACATGTTGAGGAAATTTTATATATGTTCCTGCTTCCTACCACTCTTTTATTATTTTATAGTGTATCTGTGTGCTATTTTATTACATATGATTATTTGTACATATATTTGCATGGTTTTTCTCTATACATTTAGCAAGTTGTGTTTTGCTCATTAACATTTTAATTTTTTCACTTGAAACTTCTATCTTAAATTTTCAAAAACACTCAGATTTGAATTTTTGCAAGAATGAGAGGTTTTGTCTTGTTATAATCTGCTTAGTCATTGTGATAGTTAACTATTGTGTAAACTGGACCAAAGGATGCCCAACTAATTGAGTTAGAATAATTGTAGGTGTGGCTGAAGGAATTTATGAAAGATACAAGAACCATACTGGGCCCAACCAGTAAGCTTGAGTGGCACCAACCAATAGGCTTGTAGTGCTCAATGGAATAAAAGAGATTTGAAGATGGAAATTTACCTTCTATTTCTTTGGAGGAGCTCTGGAATTCACCATTGCCATGGACAAAAGTTTTTAGCATAGTCTTCAACTCACAGACCCTTCTGTCTCTTGGTATGGACTTGGACAGGACTCTACAATGAGCTCAAGCCTTTGATCTTTTACCAGATACTCAAATCTTCGACCTTAATATTGCTAGCACACGGATAGCACTTTTGCACTCTTCCACACCTGACTCTGCAGGCAGCCACTGAAAGCGTACCTTGTAAACACTTGTATATTTATGTAAATCATACTAATTGTTTCTCTAGTGAGCACTACCTAATATAGTGATTATTAAAGGATAATGACACAGTATTATGATTGAGTTTAATAGTACATGAATACATTTATAATATGGGTAATTATGTTTATGTGACGTTTTCGTATGTATTTGGAAGTGTGCATCTGTATTTCTTTACAGAATATAGGAAGTATTTCATGTATTATGATACACATAGTATACTTATCCCCAAAACTACCTAAAATAATCAAGTGTTTATATGTGTAATTCATTCACACAAGTATAAAAACACATGTACATGTATAGAACACATGTATGTATGTATACACCTAGGTAAGAATTAAAATAATATTTAAACATATATATATAAAATATATTTTGACTTCTGAATCTCCAATTACTTCTGGAACAGCCCAAGAGACAGGCCATGTGGCCTGGAACCATTGAGACCACAGGGATAAAATAGCCCAAAGCCTTTGGAGTTCACATCTAACCACAACCAACTCTGGCTACTAGATATGAAGATAAAATGAACATGAACCTTTTAGCAGATATGGACAAATGCTATCTTGTAGATCTAAAATGTCCCCCTAAAGTCTGATGTGTTTGGAAGATTATTTGGCTATGGGCGCCTTTTTCTCACTGGGGGATTCATTCTTCCCTGAGTTCTGTAAGCAGAGGTGGGGCTGGCTGTAAGTGACTCATCTGGACAGGACCTAACATTATGGATTCTGGTTCCAGCTTCTGCCTTTTCTCTCAGCTTCCTAGCTGTCATGGGATGAAGATCTCTCCTCCCATAGGCCTTCCCAACATGCTGTTTCTGCCTTGGAGCCAACTGACTTTGGATTTAAACTAGTGGAAACTCTAAGCCATGTATTGTAGGTGTTGTATGTTTTGTCCTAGTGATGGGACAGAAACTAAAACACTGACTTAAACATTAGTTGATTTATACATGCATCAGACAATAATACTCCCTCATTAATTGCACAGCATTTTATGTTTGCATGCTTGTTAAAAAATTAAAACATGGAAGTGGATGGAAGATTGGTAATTGGCACTACTGTAATTCATGTTAGTGGGAAACACATGTCTAATTTGTTAAATGGCTGACAATTCTGAATTTTGTTACTATAGGTGTTGATATCCTCTTGTAACTAAAATACAACCTAAAATTTATGATTTGAATATAGACATTTTCAATGAACAAATGACACCTTAATAGAGAAGAAAGGAGTGTAAGGAGTTTAGAAGAAAAAACATAAATAGGATGTTATGAAATATGGGTTTTAAACATCTTTATTACAATTATTTTTTAAAATTAAGTTTAAAATGAATGAATGTTGCTTTTATTCGTGAGTCTTTGCTAATTGTACATTTTCATGATACTATTTTTTTAAAAATTTTATTTAAAGAGAAAAAAGCAAAACAGAAAAAAGGGTAGAAATAATACAAAATTTCAAAAAAAAGTATTAAGAAACCACTACTTGATAAATTACATATTGTCTTCTTAGAAATAGTTGTTCATGTTACAAAATTAAGGCATACAAAGTGAACAAACAGTGAGGCTGTAAACAGTTCTGTTCAATGATCCAATAAAAACGTAGCAACATGGTTATCAATCCCACACACTTAGACATACATGCTGTTATATCCTTTAGCACATTTTCTTTTCCTCCTTTTGCTTTTTAAGTACATTATCTGTTTAGTTATATCATGTTTTAGCTTGCTCAGTACCTTATTGATCTGTTTTGTTGTTGTGATTTCCTTTTTAATCACCTTTTATTATTCTGTTGTTTTGTTTTTGAGTTTCTCGTCATCCATGTCACATGGATCAGCTTTGATGGAGTTGGGAGTTTTTGGAGGTATTTTGTTACCTTGTTTTATCATGTTCTATTGTTTTATTTTTATTTAATTTTCATTATCTTGGAGGTAGTAATATACAACAAAACAGGATGGAGTAAAGACAATTGAGACAGAATAGTTTAATTGGCACAGAACATCACAGCAGGTCACCAGGACAACAATAATAGGCACCATTGTATATCTTGTTATCTTCAAAATAGTTGTTCTTCTATTAGGTACAGTAAAATCAAAAGAAATACACAACATTATAGAACACATAAAAACAGAATATTGAATAGAGCAACATCGTTACTCAGGACAAAGCAAAACGGTGCTAAAAATATCTGCCTTCAGAGATAGTAGAAGGAAACTCCCCCCACGTGCTGTACCACATATGGTCACCTCCCAAGAGATACCCAGATCCCTGGATCCCAATTGTTAGGGGGGCAGGGGATATGGTATATTTGATTCTAAGCCCACGCCCCGGTAGGCAGCAGGCTGGTTCTGATTGGCTCAGCACCCTAAGTTCCACCATGGCGCGGATCTCAGGAAACTCTGTTACTTCTTGTTTCCCCGCCCTGGGTTGGCCGTGGCTTGCCAGACCACAGTCACTTACCAGGGGGGCTTTATGATACTATTAATAAACTAATGAAATTGGAAATGTTTACCAATAATTTTTGTAGAAAATGATGTTAATGTGTATAATCTTCTCTAGGTAAATTTCAAGAAATTGAGTTTATTAAAAAAGTTGTATATATTGGGGTAAACATATAGTATGTATTCCTCTCCCCAAAAGTGAAGATAGTATAATTATTAACATCAGTACAGGAACAGTAATTTCACTTCAATTCTCTCACATTTCAATTTTTTTAAGTGATATATCATCTATTATGTTCTTTTAAATATTAACTTGCATGTGGAATTTCAGATGTATCTGACATTATTAAACTATTTTAATAATGAGTGACAATAAGAAACACTTGAAGATCAAAACTTATTTGTAAATAAGTATTAATTTTAAGCAAAATAGAAGAACTAAAGCTTAATGATTATTAAAGAGAAGAAAATGAAAATAATCAGCATTTCAGTGAGAAACACAAAAGTATGAAATATAATAAGACACATAGAGTTGAAACACAGAGGTATAGAGAGCAAAACCTAGAAAGTGAAGACCATTCATTTGCATCTAGAAATTATCAAAAATGTGATTTAACACATGGATGATTTATACCAAATTTTTAGATAAGAAGAATGTACACCTCATATCTGATCATTTTTATGTAACTTTCTGTATTGTCTGTTTACTATTAAATCTCTTATTCCATTGTCCTTTGGTCTTTAATGTCTTTTGTTCAAATATTTCTAATATTAGAAGGCAATCACCTACATTAATTAAATTTCTACTTCATAATTTAATGGATGAGTTATTAACAGGTTAATAAGTGAGTAATTATAAATAAATAGAGAAATAATTAACTTGGTTGTGCTACATTACATATGCTCTTTGGCATGTTTGATATATGGAAGTGCTTCATTCAGTATAAGCAAGGGTTTAGAACATGAGAAAAATAAAATCAAGCACTTTGACAACACTATATCAATGTCCTCAATTTATTAAATTTATATATATATATATATATATATATATATATACCACAAGAAGTGGTTTTATTCTCTAAAAATATAAGCTACTGAAAATAATTGGTTGAAGAATGCTCATAGAACTTAGTCAAGCCTGTTACAGAATCTGTGCAAATTGAGAACTGGTGGTCACGCTAAGTATGGAGAAATTAGAAAGCTATTATAATCTTGAAGTACTGTACCATTTTAAAGAGCCAGCAATGCCAAATATGTGAAATACACTGTAGAAAGTACCATGCAGGAGGAGATGAAGTTTGTGTCAATGAATATTTTCTGCTAATAGACAACTTTAATCCAGTGAGCCTTGTGTCAGCACCCACACTCCTGAAAACTTACTTCCTAATTACAAGGCATAATAGTCACCAAGTGATGTATTAAATTCCATTTCTAAGTAAAAAGACTGCCTCAAAGCTCAACTATGGAAAACCTTTGGTCTTCAATGTTTGACAACCTATTTACTGCAGTGTCCATTATTTGATTACAGAGTGAATTGAGATTTTGTCAAAAACTGGGCATATTTTTCTGTTATTTTATTGTGGATAAAGGGGAAATCATCAAATAATATTTCTTTTGACAATTCTTATTCAACATAATAATTGGTGATTTTCTCCAATAAAATACTAATGTTTTACTGTCCTTCACTGTAAAAAAGGAAACGAGAAATATAAATGATAATACATGAAGCATTTAACATTATGCTGTGATTTAACATTGGTATAAGCTATCAATGAAAACATTTTCCATTTCTTTTTCATTATGGCTATATATGAGTAGCAAAAGTGAACACATAAGCTTTTAGATACAAGTGCATTAAATATGAATCACATTTTTAACTATGTATTTTTCTATTGTAGGTATAATCAGACTAAAATGCATAATATGACATCATTTCTTGTCAGAAGTAAACTGTCTTTGTGTTACATGATGTGTTAATTCAAGAGTGTTTCCATTCAGTTATATGGAAGTTGGGCTAGAAAGTACATCTATGTCAAACTTCTGAAGAAAATGCGGAAAAAACTGAAGATTAGTATTTTTTCAGCTGCATCTTAGAACTGTGGTCACAGGGCAAACAGCTGATCTCAAGCTGGTATCCAGTGATAGAAAAGTTGTTGACCATTTACCGACGAGAAATAAACCTACTGGATGCTGTGTAAAGGGAGATTCAGAACAAAGATTTTGCAAAGTTAAATCTGATCATGGAACAAAAGCATATTAGTGGATCACAACAGACATCTGTACACTGCAGGAGGCTTTTCTTCTATGAATTCCACCGAGCTCTGAAACTAAACATAAGAGAAAAATTCAGAAAAAGCTTACTCCGTGTTGTTATACATAGTACCAAGTATGTACCGTCATCTTGGATAAAAGGTTAAATCTTTATGTTAAAACAAAGCATGACTGGGTGCTACCAAGGTCTTACACAAGTAACATGCCTCCAGAAGCTGAAGTTGGGATGTCATGATCCCAACGTGGACAGCAGGAGTCTGACCATGTTTACAGCAAGGTGAGCTGCTTCCTTATTCTGTCCTAGGCTTTCGCTTTCAAAGGCAGATACCACCCTCTGTTGGGAGGCCAAACCTCCTTGCATCTCATCTGCTGCTGTTCTCTGCACCTATTAAACTTTCCTTGCTTCTGTGTCTCGCTTGATAGATTCTTCCATGGATCATCTTGCTAGCCTCCAAAAAACCATCTGAAATAGCATTTGGTAGAAAAGAGGAATAGGAACCACTGTAACAACTACCTAGGCCCATCTCTTCTCTCTTAATCTTAGTCAGTAAAATGTAAAGGGAACTTATCTTCTTATGTAACTGATAGAAACTCATTGTAACTAGTAAACATGGGAAAAAGTCAAAACCTTTGTACCTTTGGAATATAAAGGAATACACACTATGCTTAGGAATATAGGATCAAATGAAATTTTTAAAAGTAATTTAGCAGGTTCCAAAAACATAGGCCATACTTAAGACTGGAGTTTAGTAAAGATACCAAAAAACACCCCATTCCAACTTTCCCCTGGCAAATTCACAGACATTGAATAAAATTAACAGTGGAATACAACTTAGGTAGCTGTAACAGGGAAATCTCTGCAAATCATGGTGATATTCTGCAACATGAAAAGTAACTTCTAGCAGAGCTACCCAAATAATAACGAACAATTTGAGCTTTGTGTTGTATTGATAATGGTCATAAGAATAATTAATATAAAATCCAAGTCTAAAAAGCAAAGATTGAATTTAAAGCTTTGTAGAAGGAAAGACATACATAATCACTTCTGAATATAAAATGTATTTGTCTCAAAGACTATTTTCCTACAAACAGAAACATGATATGAAGAATAGCAAAAATTGGGGCATAAGTCATTAAGAAAATATACCAGTAGTTGCTAAAAGCAATAATAAAACCTAGAGCAGATAGTTCACATATGTTGAGAATCACAAACACGATGTTTAATATAGCTATTACTTATTGATTAATACATTGAAAATGCAAGGGGAAGGATAGACAAATTACAGTATCAAATGGGTGAATTCCATGTAAAGATAAATCTATGAAAAACGTGTGGAAATGTTAGAAACTAACGATTTGTATTCTAAGTGCACACTGATATATTACTCTTTATTAGTTAATTGGCCCAGAACCCTAAGGAATCTCTCCTTATCAAATTATACATCATATACAAGAGTTTACTGGAAAACAATATAGCTTTGTTCTTCCATCCTTTTATAGTTTTGTCTTTCCTTTTCTTTTCTTTTCTTTTCTTTTTTTCTTTTCTTTTCTTTTCCTTTTGTCTCAGTGGCTTCAAATATTACTTAGGTGTGTTTTGTTGTGTAATTTTCCTACTTTGCTTTGGTCTAAAATTTCATGCATGCAATGAAATCAATCTGACTTCCATTTGAAATTTAGATTTATTGTCATTTTTGTATCTCTCTACTGATCCCTAAGGACCATGTTTAATATTAATGCCTATTGTAGTTTAAAAAGTGCCTCTTCTTGAATTATAAAGGTTTTAAAATGACTTGCAGCTTCAAAATACATGTTTAAAGTTTTTTAACCTCAGTATGCAATATACTTTTTCTTAAAGTTTTATTGTAAATTTTTATCTTCAAAATATCATCAGTTTTCCTGAATTTAGTACAGATGCAAACATTATGCTTTTGCCAAAAAAATTGGACAGTTGTATGCAATATACTTTTGCTTAAAGTTTTATTGTAAATTTTTATCTTCAAAATATCATCAGTTTTCCTGAATTTAGTACAGATGCAAACATTATGCTTTTGCCAAAAAAATTGGACAGTTGTATTTATTGGCTTTGATATAATAATTCAAAAAACAATGAAAGATTTTTAAAATTTATGTTTACTACAGTTTTATTAAATATGAAACAACATTCTAATTTAAACTATTAATTATCTGAATACTAAAATAACTATTGATGCACACTATTCACATATTACTTTGAATTGTGAGTACAAAGGATACCTTAATGTCTAACTATTTTTTTTTATTTATTCCTAGTAGTGACTTTGCCTTCTTCATTGGATAGATCCCCTGTAAGGATTCTTGATCATGTAAAGCTAGAAATTCTGGCAACCGCTCTTCCTTCAAATGCAGAATACAACAGCAGAACAACACAAAGGGAAGCTCAGATAGTTTTTATATCCATTGATGCAAACTGATTTTGTTCAGACTTTTGCTATAACTGATTTTATGGATTTTACTTTACTATATTACACCTAGCTGGTTGGTTTATGCACATTCTAGCTTACCTAGAAGTATCTTGGACCATGTGTTTAATTGATAACCACATATGTGTCCCTCAACTGTTACATTTCTATAGCACTATTACCCTCACAGGGAGTCAGTCAGATAGTGTGTACTTACGTTGTTCTACTACTGTGGCAAGAACTGAGACACAGGATTCCAAATCATGCACTACAATATACATAATATTGCCTATCATGATCAAATTTGTTTTCCTCAAATTGGAATTATATATAGCAAATAGAATTATTTCCCTCTTAAAGCAATCAACTACACACCAAGAAAAGTGAAGTAATTTTAGGGTTAATTAAATGTGAGTGGAAGTTCAACAGTTTTCTAACATAGGTTAATATTATTTTGAGAATTTACCTAATCAAGAGCTCTACAAGGCTATAAATCAAACCAGCCAACCAAACAACCTGCAAGAATAAAAAACAAGCTTAGAGCTCATTGGACTCCATGAAACTATTTGTAAACATTCAAGCTGATTTTCTGTATGTGAAGCAGTGTTCATGGGAAGATGTCCCAGCAATATTTTGTGGCTTTTAAGAATGTGCAAAAATAAGTCCATGTGACAAAGCAAGCACTACTACCGTGACCCTTTTATCATCAGGGATCATAAGCATGATGTTTCTGGAGTCTTGTTGGAATGAGCCTTACCAAATATCCTTGACTCGTGGAGTGTTAAATGCCAGGACTTCTGTGTGGAATTGATCTGTTGGTGTCTTAATAGTAAGCCCTATTTTTCTGCCACACAATGTATGCTACAGCTTTTTTTTGGCATATATACATACATATCTATATCTGTCTATATCTATATCATCTATATCAATATCTATCTATCTATCTATCTATATCTTTGGTGAAATATTTCATAAAAATGATATGGTCTCAAGGAAGGATAGAAAAAAGTACACATTAATAAAGAGATAAGAAAAAAACATTATTTTAAAATTTAGAACATCTGTCCTAAACTGCAGCTTTGGGACAGAAAAATTACTCAAGTCCTTTTCCTTCTAGGAAATTCACCCTGAAAGTATCCCCAAGGGTGTTACAGATAAAGTGCCTGTGCTCATTCTCTTCTGCCATGAATCATGCTTCTTTTCATTGACGTTCATCCTCAAAAACACACATTATTAAGTGGACAGAATATCTCAGTCTCCAACAAAGGTAATTGTTTTCCATTCTAACCCAACAAGCAAGATGGAAAAACCAACAGACAGAAATACACAACCTGGATCACGCAACTTACTGATAGTGCCTGTGACTAAATAAATAACTCCAGTTTCAGTCCATAATGCCCTTCTCTTGAGGGCTCACCTTGCACTCTCTCAGTGATTACTATTAACTTCTGTTGCATAGACTCTTGTGTCACTGTCACATGTTGAAAATTTGTTCTGTGTGATGGATATCAGGGGACCTATGTCTAATTACATTGGTGGGTAAGTACAATTCTCCAGCTCCATTCTGGGGAACTACCTGGGACCCTGCCCAGGGACAGTCCCCTAAGAATCCTTCTGTAGCTGATAAACCTATAACTTTCAGTTTGACTTGCTCAACATGTTCCAGTTTACTATTTCAGGACTTGTTAGCATGTCTGCTACAGTGTAGACTCAAGCTCTCTAATAACATGGTGCTTAAAATTCTGATTGACAAGAAATTTTTGTTCCTGACTTCCGGTCTCTGAATTCACTACTTTTATCTTAACTAAAATGCTGTTTGCATTGATTGTCATTGGTGTCAATGTATTGATTTGATAGATTTCAATACCATTAATATTAAATAATCTTAATATTAATAATCTTTCATTTTAGACTGAATTGAGAACTCATGCATGTCGATTCAGTACTCTGTGTGTTGAGCCAGGTAGATTGAAAGTTGAAGCACAGCCTAAGAAATTTAGTGATTTAACAAGACTGTCCCAGAAATAAAAGAGGATTTGAATATGTGGATCAGTATAGCTCGGTGCCTGTGTTCAATTACCAGTATTGAAAACAATCAAACTTAAATCTTTCCAGAGCTGTCATATTAATTTCTTCCCAGAAAATAACTTACAAAGAAAATCGTTCTCAGTCTGGTTACAAAGCTGCAACACAATTGTCCTTGTGATTAAGAAACTGAACTAGGATTAGAAATGGATATGTTTATGGCAGTTGATAATAACTAAACTATTGTAACCAAGTTGGCTATTGAGTCTCAAGGATTCAAGACATTAAAAATAAAATTCATAATTACTAAAAGTAATGGGTTGACACCTGATGTATATCTCTTAATTCTCCTCTGTGAGAATCTGAAGATACAATTGCAGTATATCTCATTAACATTCACACTAAATAAAGGGGACTTTTATAAGTGTTTCCTCAGCATCATCCAAAAATTCTTATTGCGCGCCTCCTTCATGAAACAATATCTATGAGAGTTCGAGGGTTATAAATTAAAATCATCCTAAAGTTGAAATTTTCACAAGAAGAATAAGTTAGAAAATCGACACTTCAATATATGTGTAATAGGAAAATGCATAAAGTTCTCTTTGTTTTGTATCCATGCTTATGTTAACATAGACGATTTCTTGTTGAAGAGACTCAGCACACATACTCATAAACCGCGGAAGAATCTCATATTTGTAAAATGTCATTGCATTTGAGTGTGACTTTTAGATATTAAAGAGAAGGCACGGTGAAATACAATGACATGTGTGATATTTGTGAACCTATTCCAGGCTGGCTCTTAATTCATATGTTATTTCATTCTTGTCTTGACCCAGCCTCCAATGCTCCCTAGAGAAAATTTAGCATACCCAGGGCTTCAATCAAGCACAGGTTTTGGGCAAATAATACTCTTCTCCCAAAGCAACTTGGAGTCCATTTGAAATACTAAGTATTTAGCAAATGATTTAAAACCTGTTAATAACGCAGGATCCCTTTTCTCTAGCCTTAAACTTGCTTATAACTTATGATTTCCATTACAACTGTAGACCCACAGAGTTACAAGACTTTGTTTTCCTTTCAGAACCAGCCGAGAGTAAGTGCCCTCAATGCACGAATTCTGCTTTTATTTTCAAAGTCCAGTATGTTCATGAATTTAAATTCATAACAACTTAGAGATAAAGTTGTGCAATGCCTATTAATGATGTTGACATTATGGCTTATACAAAGCCAAAAAATCTTCTAAAATGTATAAATTCTGAAAAGTGTTCAAAGGTAAATTATCTGGCTATTAAAAAAGTAAGGTATAATATGAATATGCCTAAAATAATCATGGAAACTAAACAGAAATTGTCATAGAAAGTAGATATTTTTGAAAACATTGCTTAATAAATAACTAAAAGAAAACTACACTAGTCACAATCCATTTGTCGAAATTATTTTTCTCTTACTTGCCATATTATAAATTTAGACTACATCCAACATGTTTTACACTTTGAGAATTAAGTAAAGGAATTAAAACTTTTAACATTAAAAGCGTAAGCTATTCTACTTCTTCAAAAGAGAGTCTAGAAGAAATAAGATAAATATCAGCAAGAATAAAAAGGAGGAAAAAGAAACTAGAGGAGGAGAAAGGGATAAGGAGAGAAAGGCATTTAAAAAAAAGAAACAAGCTGTACTACATACATGTAACAACTTCCCAACATGACTAGTGAGATGCATACAGTGCAAATATGTACTAATAGCATTAAAAAAGAAAAAGAAAAGTTAAAAAAAGCAAACATATAGAAATATGCACTTTCTCCTCACAGGACAAAAGATATTATTCTTACATTTCCAATTTAGGTACTTATTTCCAACAGTGGTCTTCCAACAAAATTAAAATTTTTATTAAATGTTTCCTTTTATAGATGGAAATTAATGATTGCACTGCATTCAAACTGAACATACTGTTAAAGATTTGGAGATTGTCACTAGATTGTGGCTTTCACATGGATGCGATCAATCTGCTTTATGTACACATGAATGGTGTGATGAAAAAATTTTGAATCACTTATTTTCTATATTTCTGTGTATAAGCAAAAGTATTTCTACTGTTAACTCAGGTGAATTTCAAATTGAAGTAAAATAAAATCCTTTGATTTTCACTTTGTCTTCTGAAGCATTAAATTTTTATTTTGTTTTGTTTGACTTAGGTTTTTTCATGAGCAATGCAGGTGAGCCCACACCATATAATGTTTTAAAGTTGCATTTACCCTAATTTACTATAATAATAGTGGTGCGTAAAGTAATGCTTATGCTTTATGTTTACATTGCAACACTATGAGATAAGTGAAGAAATCCATTTCTTTACATTAATTTGAAGGTGTTATGGTTGAGACATTGTGTCAACTTGAGCAATTTAGAAGTTTACCTAAGAGACTCAGCAGGGAGCCAGGTTTTGTGAGTGCTACACTCACCCTGGGACTTGGGGTGTCCTTTATACTGTGCAAGGGAGGAGAAGAGGCCTGTTCCCCCTTTTGCCTGGCTGCTGCCTTGAAGTGTTGCCCCAGTGTCAGGCATGCATTGGAACCAGCTGATTATGGACTGAAAACTCCAAAAACTGTAAGATAAATAAACCTTTCCTTCCTTCATTGTGGATGTCAGATATTTTGTCTCAGCAACGAGTGTGAAAAGTAAAAGTAACCAAGACAAAAGGCATATTTATTTAGTTTATTTAGTACCTTTTCCCTCTTTTGTCTCTGTGTCTTTCATTAGTACTCATCAAACTGGACCTACTTGCTTTTGTTATTTATTCTTCTTTCATCTCTTCAGTAGTTTCTACTTTGATATCCAAAACAATTCTTGAATGCAATGTCTTTTGCATCACTTACACTCTGTACAAAACACATTGCATTTTTTCACTTCAAGTAATTTATTTCAATTTCAGTTTTTCCCTCCTTTTAACGTTCTCTTAACCATTTTCATAGTTGTATTATCTGTTGGAATTTTTTTGCACGTAAAATATATGCATCCCTTTAAAATTAACTGCTTATTTGTTTTCTATAATTCTATTTTATGCTCCTGGATTGTGTTTTCCTCCCTTTGCTCCCTTTTATGAGGGTTCATCTTTTCCTAGTGCTATAAGTGAGGCTTCGATGTAGAAAATAGCATAAGCCTCGTAGATGTTTTAATCCTTGACACAGCCTTAGATCCATCATTTCAGAAAACACCCAGAGGAGGACTGGAAGAAATATAGACTGGGAAGACTTTTGGAAGACAGCTTTTACTAAATAATCATCAGAGTTTCTTCTGCTTTTACTCAGGAGGCAGGGAAGTAACTTTGCAGCGGTTCTGCTCTTTTCCCGGATATGGCTGAGTTAAAGCAAAGTGTCTTCATCTGGAAAATGATCTCTCATGATGATGCTGGATGATTTCTGGCTTTGCAGTTTGATACCATCAATGATTTCTGTAGCAAAGTTCTTTCCAATATCGGATATTTTCTGCAGACATTTAATTTCCCATAGGATAGGAATCTTACCATCATTTTACTTTCTTGTGATTTTGAAGTAGGAATTCTAGATGAAGATAAGCATTTAGAGTAGGGACTTCAATTCAAACGCACTGAAATTAGTTTTTAACTCATAAGTTGTACTTTTAATTGAGTAATAACAGAATATTTGAACCTTTCCATATGTTACACCCAACATCTAAAGTTATCATGAAATTGTGTTGTTTTCACTATTATGTGTCATGTACCAACTTTTATTTTAATCTGATGTCATCTCTTAGTCTCTCAGATAATCTCTGGAGCAATACGGTAAGTACTATTGGCCTCACTTTTGAATCAGATCAAAGTTAGAAGAGATGATTCTTTATGAATTTTGATACACATCACACAAGATGTTACTTGTGCCCCTTGAAACCCAGTTGTGCTTCTCACCGACGCTTGGTTCAGTAAGCATTTTCCTATCAGCTCACACAGTGCACAGAAATAAGAGTCTGGGCTCTAAGGAAGAGCTGTATGTGTGGAGGAAGTTGGGTTCTTATCTAATAAAAACCAGAATGAAAACATGTGTGCATGTAGGAATTACACTTTCTGATACTGCACTAGTGAACAGAATAAAATCAGAAAGAAATGTACTACACGCAAACATTTCTTTATAAACATCTTAGCCAGGATACCTGGAGCCAAAAAATCTTGCTGCTGGAAGGTTCTTAAATTGTGAACACAGAGATAGCTTATTTAACATGAAATAATTATTGTTGTTAACAGAGGGAAAATTAAGAGAGATTGAGAAGGCTCAGTACACTGTTCTGTCAGTTACCTACCGGACAACAGAAGGACAAGACTGCTGCCATAAGTGAGGTGAAGATTAGCCAAGGCACAAATAATGATAAGACTTCTTCATATAGGCAACAGCGGAGGAAGGGTAAGAATGTTAGAATGTTATATGATGATAAGAGGCATCTCCTGCATTCATGTTGAATAAATTCACTAAGGCAGTAAGGGAAGCACTGGAGATGGAGCTCTGGAATCTTTGGTTAAAGCAATTTTTTGTTATAATCTTTATCCTGTGGTCAGTATTAAAAGATACTATCATGGTGCCTTGCATATATATGTGTGTGTGTGCAAAATTACATTATGACATTATGATACATTGCTGTCATAATTTCAGGGATGAATAACAGATCTGAAGTAGCAAATCAGGTATCTTAATCCAAGGATTTCTAATGATAAAATATGATAATTTAAAGGTGGACCCAAATCCTTCTTCTTAACAGAGATAAAGTCTACAGTGTTTTCCTTTGTACCTAAACAGTACTTGTGGCTTTTTGGACAAAATTATTTAGGTGACTATCTCATTGTGTGGGTTTTCTGGCTAGTGTTTTGTAGCGCAACACTTTCCGTTCTACAACTCTTACAAAATGCGCTATAAGCGCTCTTGTGATGGGGAAGATGGGCAAAGGCATCATAATAAGTTTGACTGCACTGAGCAGTGTGATATGAGAAAGACAAACCACATAAAGGACCATGGGATAGGCATATTGCGGGAAAAGAATGGAGACAGAAAGACAGAAACTATTTTGTGTGTGGGTTTTCACCCAAAATACCACAATCAGGTGTTAAAATAATCAAGTGAGCTATTCCTGTGTTTCTGAGCCAAAATGCTGTTAATGAAATAAAGGACTTTTCTAAAGCCAATATGTTTGATCTAATTTCTTCAACAGAATTAAACAGAATGTCAACTTCTCAAATGGAATTCACTTTATAGCAATTTACAGTTGTTTTTTACTGCAAGTATATTATTTTTGCTTAAAATCTCAAAATGTGGCAAACAGAAGTAAACGATACTAGATGACTGAATGGAAAATGCTTCTCTCTTTCCAGTTTGCACATATTAGCCAATTCACAGCCTGACCAGGAAGACGGATCCTCTTGATAAAGTTCTGCACCATATAATCTCAATTATTAATGTTCATTTTTTATTTTATAAATTTAACCACCTCAATTATTAAATAAGTATTTCTTCAGTTTATTTTCTAAGCAACATGTGAATTTTACCATAAATCTGGCAGTGAAAAAACAACAATATGAAGCCATCTATGGCTATTGTATATAGTAAACTGCCTTTACAGAAATTTGCATCTGCTTTCAATCCACATGAGTTTTTTCTTAATCTACCAGTACTGCTTGCACTAGTACCACAATCTGAATGCTTGCAGTATGCATGATTTAAAGCAGTATGAGACCCTACACAATATTGCATCAGATTGATAAGCCACAGTGAAAGTGAATGAACAATGGAATAAGGACTTGGTTTATAAAAGATTTAGCCACAATTTTGCTTGTAGGCTAAAGAGCATTCATTCATTCAGGGCAAAATGTAAGGCTTTCACCAAACGCCAGTACGTGTAATCTGGAGGAGACAGCCTGTGGAGTAAACAGAGCATTGCCCTTTCTTAAATTGTTTTAACTTGTTATCCACCGGCACAATACATGCTCCTTGTCCACAATACTGGTGTGTCTGCCCAGTCTGAGGTCCAGATTCCCAAGAGAAAGACGCGATCTGGCTAATATAGCTTCTGCTTGCCACGGGGTCGGAAGTAAAATGGAGAATTTAGTGCACATTCTGGAATTCCTGATCTTAAGTCCCACAGGGAGCTAAGGAAAATGCCAAAATCAAAGAGGTTCTCTGAAGTATCCATTTTTTTCGTGCCTGCTGGTAACTGGGAAGAGGCGTTTGGACTGTTCCCAGCCCATCAAAAGCATGACAACCAAGTGCTCAGAATTTTGTGAAAAGCAAGTCTTTGGCAGTCCAGAAGGCAAGAATCCCAGTTTAATATAAGTACAAGGTGAGAAAGAAGGAAACGTTGAAATAGACGTGTAGTGTTGAGCTAAGGAATATTAACTAAAATGATTTCATTTTCCTTTCAAAGTATTATTCATACCCTGCAGATAATAGTTGATATTTTCCATCGGTTTAAAATCTATCAAACTCTCTGCTACATCATGCAATAAAAATAAGCACATTAACATTTTTCTATTATAGATATATTAAAAATAATGAAAATTCCTTAGAGTAATGAAATTCTAGGTTATATTAATTTGATTATATTAGGTTATATTAATTTAGGTTATAAGGGAACATGTAACATTAGAAACCATAGACAATAATTGGTATCTAATTCTAGCATAGCATATAATCATAAATACTTATAAATTAATAATTGTCACTAATTTCTTGAACTAAAGTAGGCCTGACATTGATAACTTTTCACTAATAAATTATTTGCATATATATTATTCTCTAGGTATTTGAATTTTATAATGCGTACATTTTCCCTAGTGCTTTTCTTAACTAAAAATTTATCTTATATCATAATTTTCACATTATTAAAACATACAGTCTATATTTAATACACACAATTTTAAAATTAGTGTATCATTCACTAAACTCATGGCCTGAGGCTCTCGGTGGTAGAATACTTGCCTGGTAATCCCAGCATTTTCCCAGTTCCCTCCCAAAACAAACTGTTTATAACCTCCTTGATCCTTTGAATGTTAATATTTTTCACATGTGTGCTTCATCTTACTTCATATTTTACTAAAACAAGTTGCTCATAAAAAGCTTGTCTAGGAAATATTACTGAATATATGATAAGCTTTCCGATTTTCCAGTTCACTGACTTAATCTTTCCTCCCTCCCTCTGTGGTTAAAATATTATAATCTTACTTGAAAAATACAAAGATACAATGTCATAAATTGTTGTAAAAGTGATTCATTGGAATTTTGCAGGTAAATTCTAATTGCACACTACCAAAAGCTTGACTTCTTGGGGAGGCTATATTATTCTTTTGCTTTTCAAGGGGATAGGATTATCTTGTGAAATGATTTTCTTCATGTTTTTTCTTTAAAGGGACATTAATATTCTAGACAAATTCACTTGTGTCCATGACCTGAGGGAAGTCTTCAAACACATTGTTATGAAGATATGTATTATATGCCCTGTCAGCAATGTGAGAAAGAGTCAAGGTAATAATATGTAAAAGCATTTTCAGTTTATAAGAATGTGTTTGAAAAGACAAACAGCCCAGTTCTGCAAACATTAGTGGATTAGCTTGTCTTTTTTTCAGTGTTATTCAGTATTGAATAAGGACAGCTGTATACACGAGGATATTGGGTTTAGAGTGATCTCTCTCTCTCTCTCTCTCTCTCTCTCTCTTTCTCTCTCTGTGTGTGTGTGTGTGTGTGTTCTAGGTCTCTTTTCTCTCTCTCTGTCACTCTGTCTCTCTCTGTCTCTCTGTTTCTCTCTCTTTCGCTCAGTCTCTCTGTCTTTGTCTCTGTCTCTCTCTCTCTCTCTCTCTCTCTCTATATATATATATATAAAATGGCAGAAAAATGGTGAAGAAATTGTGTGTGAAATGAGTTTCTAATTAATATACCCATAAGCAGATTTAAATTTTGTGGGCTTACAAATTTTTGTTATTTAAAATACATATGATGTTATATTAAATATGTTCATCTATATTTATTTATCATGAAAATCACAGAAAACTGTAAAGCTAATGTGACAGTAAATTAAAATATATGTTATGTGATCCATAAAGATTCTATTAGATTTCTGTAATTCACTCACTGACACCACTATAATATTTTTGCTCTATCCTGCTCTACCGTTTGGGTAAATATGACTCGATCAAATATTATTATAAAATAATTGTAAATATCATTTATAATACTAAACTTCAAGTTGATGAAAGGCTTTTATCCTTCATATTATATATACTTTCACCCCCCGCTGCTGTAGAATACACTCTAATAGTGAGCACCTTCACCTAGACCTAGGCCGTTGGGCCAGGAATGTAGACTCAGTGCTGCTAGGAAACTAAGGTTCAAAAAAGTTTAGAACTAGGGAGCTACAAGAGCTAGAATGCTGTCAGAATGAAACGAATTCAGATGTATTAGCACTCTATTCCTTATTTCGTACATCGTTCTATTTTGGTTCCTAGCACACTTCCTGACATATGATAGGTATTCAGTAAATTATTACTTAATAGACTTAAAACTTATGAATACATATATCTAGACTACTCTGTCCTGATTTCTAGAAGCCATTTCTCATTCTTTTATTTTGGCATTAAGGGTTGTATTTTTTTAATATGTGCATGAGTATTTATAACATTATTTGCAACAACTGAAAGGAGGAAAAAATCCAAATGTTCACCAACAGGTGAGCAGGCAAACAAAATGTAGCATACACACAATGAAACACCCTGAAATCATAAACAGGAATGAAGTTCTTAATACTGAAAAAATCACGCCATATGCACCAAGCCAAACAAATGTTTTCAAATTCTACCTAAACAAATACCTGAAACATGTAAATACTCAGTGTGAATTATTAGAACATGTTTGTGATCCATAATGAATATATTCATAGTATTTCTTCCAAAAACTATCTGCCTCCAGACTTATGTTCATGGTCACTGAGGTAAATCAAATGAAAAGGGAATAAAAGAGTTAAAACAAACACAATCTAACTTCTATAAGTTTTACAAATATTATAAACATAAAGGCGAATACATTGCTATGGTACTTAGGTAAATTAATGTAAATTTATTTCATTAATTCTGTGATAATTTCATCTTGGTATGTATTCACAAATGTATGAAATTATGTTTCTGAAATAGGATGTTACTTCTGTAACTAAACATAATGTTTAGGAAAACCTGATATTTGTGTATCTGCTCAAATGTGAAGATGATAACTTATGACTGAGAAGTAACAACATAATATTAATTGAATTAGCCTCAACACAGTTTGTTCTGGTGAAAATCCTTCAAAATATCTATCTACTCATAGTAGGTTTGATATTTCATTCCTTTTCTGTATAGTTTCAAGCCTAGATATATATTTTCTATATTTTAGAAGTATTGATGTCTATATTTTAGAAGTAGTAAATGTCTTCCACTCACAGCAAATATTGTGTTCAAGTGACACATTAATGTGAGTTCTTCAAGCAAGTATAATCTTATTAAACATTTGTAGAATTAGCTAAAGAATAACTTTGTAGGCATTGAGATCTTCATATTATGTAGAAAACGTCTTGCATTCAGCCAGGATACAACACTAAAACAGCTTCAATAAGCAAACTCTCTCTTTCTTTGTATCTATTCTTCCATGGAAAATTAAAAATTCTAAGAACATACTGGGTGCTATGGAATATGTACACATGCATATATTCCACATTATGACATTTTTATTCATCGACTATTTCAAATTTATCATACTCTGTAATAAGAACTATGTCATTTCTGTTAGATAATTTCATTTATTTATGTTACCCATTTCAGTCAATTTGCATTGATTTTTCTTGCACTTCTGTAACATAGCACATACTATCACTAGCACACTAAATTATTCATAACAACACTGGTTTTTAAAAATATTTTCCATCATATAATTCATTTTTGAAATAGTTGATTTAGTTAATGCTTACTTAACAAAAGAGAATAAACTTTCTAAATAGTAACGTAAAAAATCTCAGAATAAATCTTATGTCACAGTTTTTAAAAAGTCATTATAAATGCTGAAACTGTTAGTTTTATCATCAGTTTTTAGTAAAAAATAAAACAGTACTTGAACAATAAGTATAATAACTAAAGTAATAATATAAACAAAGACCTTAAAAATATTGAGTGCATATATGTGATAAAATATAAGCAGGAATTTTTGTTTTGTTTTATAAAACACAACATCAAACATTGAGTTATAATTTTTCCAATTGTTGAAATCATTTTTCATGAGAATATATTATATTTATCAAATCATATACTATTTATGTAATAAGCAAAACTTACAAAAGTATTCCCAGACTGAAGTCAGTAAACATTTCCAAGTTTCCTATGAATGCTGTTTAATAGGTAGAGGGCACTTAAAAATAATCTTATGTTTTTCAAAAAACATAAATCTTTAGGGCTGAAATGGAATGCAGTATTATCCAGGTAAATAAAGACTCACGAAATAGGCAATATCAATGAATGAGAGTGATGAGAATTTGATACTGAACATTTAAAAGCTCTTTCACTTTTATTTTTGTTACACGTGAAAATCTCTTAAATTTGTGTGTAAGTAGGTTTTAAATTATTTTTTACCAGGTGCTACTCCTCATTTCTTTTTAAATGACTGATTTTAAATTAGCACATATTGAGGAGTACCATTAGCTATTCCAAACACTGATTTCTATTCAATTCGGTTAAGCACTGTTACTTAGATTTAGAAATCTTTATAAATTTTCTTTCTTGACTTCAAATTTTACAACCATCATGAAACTATATGTATTAATACATAATTTAACTTAAATATAGGAAGCACTATTATGGATTTTGAATTAACATTTTAGAAAAACAACGCATAATCTAAGCCATTTGTGTCTTTGATAAAGGTTGTTCACGATAAGCTTCCTCATTTAATTTTAGGAATTCTCTCTTGGTATAAAAATATTTTCCACATTTTACAAAGGAAGGCACTCAGATTCAGAGAGATCCTTTTGTTTTATTTCGTTCAGTTTTCTACAGTCATGTGAATTGCCAATTTTACTGTTTTTCATATTATCATAATAACATTTCTCCAGGAATGAATACAAATCTTCACCAAGAGCTAACTGGTTACAGATGTTCTGCCAAGCATAATGTCAGCCTTCTGTTAATTGAAATTGTCTAAGATATGCCACAACTATACAGCCTTACCTGACTTAGGTGACTGAAATCATGGTTTGCAAGTTGTATACTACTTAGAGTTTTATTATCACATCTAGCAAGAAGTGAAAGTACTCTGCCTCTTACGAAGGGTTTATTGCTTATCGAATACATTATCGAATGCCTACTGGTCCATTCTTGTCCTTAGTTTACAAACTTCTAATAAACTTCTGCAACAATACTTTGTTCCTACCTATGGAATGATTTTAATCCAAATTTTATGAACCTTAATTTACAGCTTTCTTAGTAGTAAGAAAATTAAATTTAACTTTCCTGTTTTCCAAAAGAAAGCATTCCTTTCCCATCATACGATTTTCACAAACTAATCAAATAACTACTTTGGTCACATCAGCAGTGGAATTCCTGGATATGTACGTCCATTTACTTTTATCTGATCATCAATTGTAGAGCTTGAGATGCAGTTCAGAGATCCTATTTAAAGTCCATATGACTTCAGAGTCCTTAGGAGAAAAAAATTCTTTCCATATACTCAAACATTTTTATCAGAAAGAAAAATAAATATACATTCTAAAAGGGTTTAACAATGCATAACTGAGATAATTTTTTTTATTTATAGGCCTTTCTTCAAATGCTAGGGAACCATAGCAAATGTATAAATAAAATTCTAATTATAAATGCTATATTGTAGTCATTATTTATTTAGGTTTTCTTTTCTGTTTGTTTAAGCTATTAAGAATCTTGGAGGCTTTCTTTGCTTAAGTATTATATAAACTAAGTCACATAATAAATTCATTTAAATCACTTCAGAAAGAATGATGATTAAAGCTATGCCAAGAGTCAAAAAGATTTAGAATCTCTGAAGATTGCAAATTAGAAACAGAACATATAGATCCTGCTTGGAACATTAACTTTGTCTAATTATACTTCTCTCAGAATATGGTCCAAATTTAGCCTTCACTTTTTTCCACTTCAGAATAGTCAATTCATTATTTCCTAATTTTAGCAAGCTAATGAACAAAAATAAAAGCTACAAAATTGTTTCCTTTTCATGCCATGTCTAGGATTGTATACAAATATATTGTTTATATACATGTAATGGATATGTCTTGTTAAATTTTAAGTGCTTTAATATTTCAGCTTTTTTAAAGTTTTATCAGTTCATCTTTTCAGTAAATGAAATTTACCTTCACTTTGGGGAGTATGGCCATGGACATAACACAGTTTCTTAAAAAAAACAAAAAAACAAAACTCTTTCCCCTTTCTTCAACATCCCGCCCTCTGCCTCTAGAGCGTCTTTTCCCATTTTCATTCTCATTGTTATTCATCTTAGCCCACATGACATAGGATGCTTATGTTCACTGAAGTCTTTAAGTTCTTGTACATGGTGTATCTTAAACCTCCTTGCTTCTCTTTGATTTTCCTTTCTCCACTCCCCTCACCTTCCATCCCCTAGACCCTTTCCCATTTGTAAGACATCCAGCCCCTTTTCATCTATCCATCCTTTACTATGCTCTTTGTACATTCCTTTACACAAGTGAGAGGTACTACCTGGTATGTAAGTCTGTGTGTATGATTTATTTCACTCAAAATTATATAATTCAGATGCCACTTTTTTCCTACAAATGTCTTAAATGTATCTTTATTTATAGCCACACAGTAATACAGTATACATAGCTACCACACTTTCTTGTCCACTCATCTGTAATGGCTATATTGGTAACTGCCAGGATTTAGCTATTATGAATTGTGCTCCTTTTAACACTAGCATGTATTGTGAGGTGTTCTTTAGAGAAGATACCAAGAAGGGAAATACCTAAGTCATGTGGAAGTTCCACTTTTAGTTCTTTGAGAAATTTCTGTAGTGAATTCCATAGTGGTTGTACTAGTCGACATTTCCACCAACCATCTAGGAGAACTCATTTTTATCATGGTAACACCAGCATTTGCTATTCTTTGCCTTCTTGGTGATTCTCTTTCTTTCTGTTGCAAGATGTAATATTTCCATTGATTTGATTTGCATTTCTCTAATGCTAAGAGATGCTAAACATTTTTGTATATATTTATTGTTCATTTCTCTTTCTTCTAATTGTTCATTTTATTTATCCATCTTGAGTGGGACTTTCCTTTTATGAGATCAAACTGCTTTTGGATTCTTTGTATTCAAGTATTAGTCTTCTGTCTGAGAAATAACTAGCAAAATGTTTTCCTATTCTGTAGGTTGTTTCTTCACTCTGGTAATCCCTAGGCTTTTCAGAATCTTTTTAGTTTGATGCAGTCTCATTTGTTGATTCTTGATGTTGATTCTTGATGTTATTTCTTGTGTATTCTGGGTTCTCTTTAAAAAAAAAACTATCCTACACCTATGACTTCAAGTGTTTTAACTATATCTATTTTTCATACGTTTAATGTTTTTATTTTAAATTTAGAACTTTGAACCATTAAGTTCACTTTAGAAAGAAAAGATTCCCATTCATTTATGCAGTTAAAACAGTTATTAATGAAATAGAGAATGGATTACTAATTTTTGTTTCAAAGAAAGAGGGAAAATGGAACAGATTTTTCAAAGCTTGACAGTAATAAAAAAAAATAGTAGGACACATTGACCTTTAGAATATATTTGCTATGGTTATATTTCCTTAAAATGTAAAAATTACTAAATGATAATGTTAGGGGATAGGACCTTTTAGGGGTGATTATGCAATTATGAAAATGATTAAGTAACTTTCTAAAGGGAATTGGTAGGAGTGAGCCTCTATTTCCTTTCTGCTTTTTACCAAGTGAACAACCAACAAGGACACTTTAGTCAGAAGAGATAACAGTGCTTTGACACCTGGAGGCTGGACTTTATAACCTCCAGTTCTGTAAGAAATAATTCTCTATTCTTGACTGTTTATAGTAGAAGTACCCTGGCAGTTCTGCAGGTATATGAGTATATTGATATACAAATGCTCATTTTAAACTCCAAGTACTATTTGAGAGGTAACCTCTCTTTCAATTAAAAGAGATCATTAAGCAAAAGAAATCCTGAGTACTTACTCTGATATCATTCAATATTTGACAATTGGAAGATCAGAGAGCATAGATTATGTTTTTTTACAAAATAAACCATTACTAACTTTTCTGATGAAATTTCACACTATGGAGATATGAAAATTTCATTCACATGTTCCTTTAAATCAATTATGGAAAACTTGTATGGAGGCCAAATAGTGAATTAATTGTGATTTGCAAACTATGAGTTTGTTGTAGACAGGGTTTGCAAGGGAATAAATTTAATATAGGATGCATAATTTATGATTATTTTATAATATTCACTCAAAAGATCAAATGCAGAACACATCTGCCCACCCACGAGAGACCCGAAGATTCCAGCTGAGGACCAGGATCCCATGGCAGTGTCCGGCCTGAGTCCAGCTGAAGGCCTAGAGCCACAATAATGTCTCATGCAAGTCTGTATCGAGGATCTGTACTGGGAAAGCTGAAAGACCAATGGAAGCCAGAAAGTCTGCACCAGTGGGGTGAAGGATCTGTGCCAGCAGGCCAACAGATCTGCACTGCAAATAGAAAGTGATGCTCAGGGTAAAGAACAGATCTCTCCCAAAGAGAACTGCAGCCATCCTGAGTGGCAGCGAGGACCCGAGCTCCTCCAGTGATGAGATCAGCTGAGTGCAGCTTAGGAAAGCCAACGTGACAAGCCTCTCCAGGAGAACCAGCGTCCTCCAGCCCTCCTTTGATGCTGTTGGCAACAATCCTCAGGTACACCTTTCACATCCTGAACCAAGCTGAGTCAGGTCAGCTGGGAGTTAAAGTTGGACCATTAGTTAATCCATCAAGGGGACTTTTGCGACGGTTCAACTGTTGTAGCGGGAAAGCAGCCCTAGACAAGTAAATGAACAAATGCTGTGGTTCGATATGTTTAATTATGAAAGCAGATGGCAGGGAAAATTAGGGTTTTGGAGCATTGCTGGCTGAACTTACATTAAATTATTTCCTTACATATTCATTGAAAATGTATAAAAGACAAACAAATGCCCATTTAGTTGTAAAGCAAATATAATAATAATTTTCTTGATTGAAACTTAATTGTAATTTAATGAGAAATGAGTGTTGGTGTAGTCAGCGACACATTAGTACCAGGTCAAATCTGGTGCCTTTTTTTTTATTTGTACCAGAAAAGCCCCAGGCAGTAGTACAAAGGTAGTATGAAGGGAACAAGTACTTCAACTTTTTTCGCAAATTTGTTCATTGTCTCTTGTTTGTTTAACTACTACACAGAGAACCATCTGTAAGTTGGAAATTAAAAGGTTATAAATTTCCACTGTATAAAAATTTAACTTAAAAATATTCAACTTACCCCTAATAGCAGTAATCTGTTTTTTTTTTTTATTTTTAAAATTTACCTACAATGTAAAATTCAGATGCATAATACTTAAGTTCATGCAAAAATGTGTACAAAAATTAAGTTTAAATAAATTAGTTGGCAAATTTTAGCTTTACTAATTTTTGAAAAAAATGTGTTAAATAAAACAATGAATAAATTATGATTACTTAAACACACATAAGGTATCCATGTTGCTAGTGTATTGGCTTTCAACTTGTACATTAACAAATAACCATTTATTTTATGGCATGACAAAACACTCATTTATGATAGTTGTTTAGGTCATATGCCTAATACAGTCAACTGAGTCTTCTATGTAACGTCTCACAAAATCAAAGGATAGAATCTGCCGCCTGCTTTTCCTTTGTCGAGGCTCTGGGGATGAATCTGCTCCCACGCTCGGATTCCAGCCAAACCCGGTCCTTGCAGATGGAGCACCGGTGTCTCCACTTCCTTACAGGCCGCCTGCTGTGGGCCAAGAGGCTTCTTCCAGGCAGTGGTCTGCAGGCTGCAGCACGGTTCCTACCTCTCTTTTGCGATGTTAAGTGGATTCCCATTCAAAACTTTGAACTCCCCATCTTCTTCTTCTGGCACATCTAATTCCAGTTATAAAACAAATTCTCTGATTTAAGAATTATGTGATTAAATACAGCCTTCACAGATGATCCAGAATAATCTCCCATTTAGAAGTACTTAACCACTGAGACATCTCCAAAGCCCTTTTTATCATGCACTATGACATGCCGACAGATTTCAGGGATTTTTGCAGAATTATTCCGTTATATATAATTAGTAATATGACCAACACTATATTCACTAATAAGTTGATGGAACAGACCATTTTTATTAACTTTAAAATACTTTCAAATTCACTCATCCTTTCCTGCTTCAAGAATAAACATTATCTATATTTTTAAATGCATTTATTTATGTTTTTTATTTAGCATTTTCCAGAAGAATAAACTCATTTTTCATGGAAATTGCATATTGTCATCTTTAGTAAGAGTGATAGAAGAGATTTTTTCAAAATGCCTATATAAATTTACACTAGGAAAGGGTTGTATCTTCATATTTCAATGTATAGTCCAAAATTAGTACTCTTGTTTATTTAAAAATGTGGTGGAGATGATATGTTGTATGATTTACCTAAATATGGGAAATCAACTCCTATGTGTAAGGTCACTGCATATTCCATTTATTTCTTTATATAAGTCCTAAAATATCTAGTAGTTTACTGATTTTTCTCCTTGATGTGTATCAATCCCCCTTTATTTCAGTTCCACATATTCCACATGTTCTATTCCTTCACTGTGCATGCAGAGTCACAGCAACAGCAACAAAGGAAAAACAAATGGGGAAAATAGGAGGTTGACAGCATGTTGTGTGACTGTCTCTGAGAACACCTCTTTGTATTGATCATATTTTAGAATCATGTCATGATTGCATATACTAACAAAAAGAGTTTAATGACATGGAGTAAACTGGTAAGACAATATGTTAAGTGAAATTATCGAGGCATAGAAAGACAAGCACCGCATGATCTCACATAGTTGTTGAATCTACACAAACTGGACTTAAAAAATCAGAGAGTAGAATAGAGGGCACAAGACCCTACATAATGAAGTAATTCAAGGAATGGTGATCAAAGGGCACAACATTTCAGCAGTATAGAAGTAATAAATTCAAAATGTCTATTAAGCATCATGATAGCTTTAGTTAATGTATTGCACATTTAATAATTTCCAAGAGAATCGATTTTAAGTGCCCTTCCTTTAGAAACAATCATACAAAGTAGTGAATAAGTTCACTACCTGGATTTAGACTTCCCATATTGTATACCTATATGAAAGCATTATGGTGCAGAGCATAGATTCGTTATTAAGTTGAAAGCAAAAATAATTTGATGAGATAAACCTAATAAAGTAAAAAGTTAATTATTAAAAGTATTTTATTCTCTCATCCAATATTTACAAGGGTATTATTTAAAGTTTTTTCTGTTAACTTTTTATTTTTGCTTGGAGTATGAAAAGTTTAGTCTTTTGTGTGTCATAGAAGAAATCCTGCAAATGCCTCCGAGCAGGTAACCCTGTGTCTCTGTATGACTTGTCACCATTCGAGGCTCCCTGAGTTATCTATGCTCTCTTGATTTCAGTAACAGCAATCTTTCAGCAATGCAACACAAAATTTAGTCACCAGGCAATAATTGTGTAAAGTACAAACTTCACTACTCGGTTTTCATTCTGCTTAATCTCAACCCAAATGAGGGTTTCATTGGAGACTGATTTTGCCATTTCTTTGAATATAGTAGAATGGTCACTCTCCGTCTTCTTTTCACTACTTAACCACAGCGTCAGGCACTCAACTGTGTTGCCTCCCTGTGCCCTACTGATATATTCATGTGACATTGAAAAAATAGGATAATCAAATAAGGAACCGATCCACAAAAGTAAAAGAACAGCAAGGAAATGAAAAGTGACGACGTTGGAAGTTTGCCAGATGTAAATGGAATTAGCTGACTGTGGGAATGTTGACAACTTGCTGTTGGAGAGACTAAATATACAACCATGGGAACAGAGAGAAGGTGAATTGATCAGCATAAATGAGGAAAATGAGATGAAGATATATTAAAAGGAGTGACACTCTAACATTTTCATATTATTAGAGTAATTCTAAGGTGTTTCAAGACTCCAGAAGTACACAACATAAAATATTAAATATTGCTGTTGATCCCAACTTGGAATACACTATGACAATTCTCAAAGACATAGAGGGCCAATACCATATGGTAGATTTTAACTGAGAAGATTACTCTTGATAAGTTTTTTATAAATAATTATATTTAATACTCAACTAGTCTTATAAATGTATACTATATATTAGGATTATCACATTTTATTTTCTTTAAACATTTATAACCAACTTTAGAACAGTTCGTGCTTTCCAAAAAAAAACCATGAAGCTCCATTAATATACCTGTTTTCATGGTTTGGGCTTGCATGGCCATTTTTTCTCTTCTTCTTTCTTTTTTTTTTTCTTATACCAGGGATCAAACTCATGACCTCGTACTTGCCAGGCAGGCACTTATGCTGCTGAGCTAAATCCCCAGCCCCTTGCATAGCCATTTCTGTGTGTGCCTGTGTGGATACAAGTGTGTGTGTGCTCGTTAGGAATGAACTGTTGGAAACAATGAAGTCTGAGAGCATATCTTAGTATTTGATAAAACCAATTCCTCCCATTTATTTTTTAAGCATATTTAGTTTATGTGGCATTGTGTTCTTCTATTTGAATTTTAGGTATTTTTCACCTTTTATAGAATTATTAAATTAGAATTATGAACAACCACTGTTATAAAATTCAGTCACCTGACCTAAAAGCATATAATATACTAATAAAAAATTTAAAAAACATATAATGTCCCTCTATGTATTCAGATCATCTTCTATATCCTTACCATGACTCTTTGAGTCCTCTGTTATGGATTGGAAGACAGAGCATTACCCTGTGGTCAATTTAAGCATGTAACCCTAAAATATGACAATGTTTTGACATCTATTTATAAGACATTCTGAATTTGAAGAAGCAAAATGAAAATTTGGAATATAAAATTTACACTTTAAAGTTTTTGTACTTTGAAATGTAATAAACTATTAGTTATATTAGTTTTGCACTAATATGTAGCATAAGCTCTTATAAGTAGTATCTTCTTTTGGTAAGTTTTGAAATTATTTATTATCATAATGAAATATTAACGTTTGAGCTTCTCTGAGTTTGCATTTGACTAATAGGGCTAGGTTTTTTTCTAAAAGTTTTCATTTTTATTCTATTTACTTTTAATTACTTACTTTTAGTAAGATATAATCTGTAAATAACCAAGTCTTTTATTCATATCCAGTCCTTAACTTTTGAGATTCAATATTTTTACTTTATGCTCTCGTTAAGGGTGTCATTAATGTATTAAACAAAATCCTGATATTGATGAGTCTTGTAACAACACAAACAATAACTGGCCACAGTTAAAACCTGCTTTGAAAGAAAACCCTATACAGGTTTTGATTTGGTCTTAAAATTATATTTTTAACTGAGGAAAGCCAATAAAGCTGGCAAGGAAAATAATATCCTTAGGGGCTGAGAGCATAGCTCAGTGGCACACTGCCTTCCTGACAAGTGCAAGGTCATGTGTTTGATCGTGGCACAAACAACAACAACAACAAAACTTCTTTAGATTTTCAAGGAGGTTCTAATATTTTTGCAGAATTTGCTCAATAGAGTCTCATGTATTATAGTAGAATTTCATCTTCAAGGTCCATATGAAATCAGCTAGAAATTTTTATTATTTTGTGATTTTTTTTTGACCTGGGATCAAACTCATGACTTCACACTTGCCAAAAGGTGCTTGTGCCACTGAGCTAAACCCCCAGCCATTTTTGGTTATTTTACTGTGTATTTTAGTCATTTTTTGTTAGTGTCTTCTGATTTTGAACACTAAGTTGGAATGACTGAAGTTTTTATTCATACAATAAAATTTAAATAAAATTCAATTGCAATGTTTCAGGATTGGGATTATGCAATTTAATGAAAGATAGACAGGATTTTCCTTGGGTTGAACATATTTGCAAAACAAAATTGATGTTTTGACAGAGATAGTTTTGTAAAAACAAATCTTGAGATTAGCTAAAATAGCAAGGTTTTGTAAAAATGATTCAGAATTTTACCACATGGCAATAACAATAACAATTAAGCAAACAGATGAAATAGAAATCAATGTGTTGATGAGAAAATAATTAAAATGAGAATGAACTAGAGAAAAGTATTCACAAAATAAACAAAGAAAATATAGAAAAATAAGTGTGCATAGCATATCTACCTAATTATGTAACCATTCATTTTTATGATTACATAAAAAGTTTTAACGTGGAAATGGTGAAAACTTAAAACACTAAGACAAATCTTACAGGATTCAGCTATAGGTATATAAATTAAAGTTAAATAAAATAGATAATCATGTCAACAATTCTTGCTGTTTAAAAATTACTATTTATTTTAATATTGTCATATTGCACTTAATTTTCCATTATTATATATTTCTTATATAATGGAAATATTAGTGAAAAAGATGTGATGAAAGATGACCTTGGTCTCTAAATCTTCTACTCTTATTGTCTTTATATCACCTACACATTTAAATTATAGGATTTTTTACCACTTTTCTATTGTTACTGAATTAAATGATTAACTAATTAAACCATCATGAATTATACCATCATGGTATATTTCTGTATATTTGCTTTATTATTTATTATTTTTATCCAAACAAATAGTACATAGAATTTATTCGAAACTTTCAAAAAGGTACTGATGCCAAATAGGTTGTCCTTAGTATTACATATTTTCTCATTTCTTTGAAGTTACAGCCTATAAGCTTCTTTTCCATGTGTATTAGTACATTTTGTACGACATGCAGTTTGCAGTCATCTTGGAAGAGGGTACATGGATACGCTACACCTTTTCTTTTATCCTTTTCCATTCTCCTCACCCTCTTCCTCTAAGTTCTCTATCCCCATGTATATGTTTGTTGATGATATTAATCATAGGTCATGTTATGGGACATAATGTTTATATTCCTTGAGGTTATTAATGCTTGAACCAGGCTTATCTTTCTTCTACATGTTTCTCCTCCCTCTCTTCCTCGCCCCTCACCTTTGTTCCCTTGAATTATTTCCCTATTTGCAGGCGAGGCATCCGCTTGTTTCCTCACCCGTCCTTCGTTATTCTCATTGTTCCTACTTTACCTCACTCAGATGAAAGATACCATACAGTACATAAGCCTGAAAACAATACTCCTCAAATTTTATTATAATTAATACTAATTACTTGGATTACAGTTGTCAGTTTTTAAAAGAAAATATATCATTGTTAAGTAGAATTCAACTGCCAAGAAATATTACCAGTCTTGATATTAAAGAGTTGAATATCTTATATCCTATAAATCATATTCAAATATCCTTAGCCGTTAAATATTTTTGAGTTATTGAGTTTAAACTGAAAAAATATAGCCAATACTATGAACATAAAAGTAAATGTTTCTGAAGGCTAAGTTAAGGAATAACATAAATTATCTCTATATGTATTGAATAACTTCCAAAAATGATTTCACATCACTACGAGCTTAATTGAGGAGGTCTCCATTTGCCTAAGGAAACACTGAGTACTTAATAAAGTCATCATCTCCATACATTCAGAATGATGGATGTATCTAAAAACATTAAAAAAGAATAAATTTTAAAAAGTCACAAAGTTTGCAATGTTTTTAAGGAGCTGGATAATTTATATATTCATAAAAGTTATACTGTATGTCCTGCCAAAGATGAGTACACTGAGCATAGACACATTTTAATTCATTATTTAATAATCTCATCGACCTCTCAGTCTGGCACATGAGGAACGGCATTACTGTCCCTTCAAATGATGTATTTATCATCAATTTTGCCATGGACTTACTTCATACATTGTGATTAAGCAACCAAATCATTGATACAAATATGAAAATTTCAGTAATATTGAATAACATTCATTCCATTTTCCTATACATATTATAACTTGATTAATGCCTCAATAAAGAAATTTAAGAAAATATTACAAAATATTATTTGTACTAAGTTGAAGTAGGAAATCTTAAGGAAATGATTTAAAATTTAGTGGTTATTTTTCCCCAGTTTGAAACATTAAATAGATATAATACACAGAATTTACTATGTTAAATTAATACAAGTAATTACCTAGGAAAAAGCATCTTTTAATGCATTTATTAAGAAAACATAAAGCTGAAAATAAAATGTACCATTTATGCCAAAGATTGAAATTCTTTCTAAATTTTAGCAAAAAATTCATACATATTACCTAGAAAAAGTCAAAGAACAAAAATTTGAAGAGAAAATATTTTTTATTTTCCATTGCTGTGGGAATTCCCATAATGAGTTACCAGGCACTGAATATTTAATAGTGGCATAAACACGATAGATCTTTCCTTCATTGTCATCCACATGCTTGACTAAACTAATAAAGCATTTATTGATTCATGCAATTGGATGTTTGACAGACCTACCTAGCTCATTCTACATTAATTATTGTTTTGTCTTCTTTACTTTAGAATATGTATCTCATGATCTGGCAATAGTGACACACCAGTCCTCATGAAAAGCAAGTGACAAAGAGCACCGTATACCTACCATGTCAAGGCTATTTCAGAGTTTCTCATCCTATAAATACCCTTACCATTCACTGATCAGAGTTTGGTCGCTTGTCCAAACCGAGACTGCCTCACTTGCATCTATTACTAGGAATAATCATGGATACTATGAGAAGGATCAAGAAGAAACGTAAAATTTAGTGATAAAATTATATGATTTAATTTGTATTACTTGTGTCATTTTTATTCTATTTATTTTGGGTTTTCATATCTTAAATATTTTCCAAAAACTTTATTATGTTGGGAAATAAAACCTTTGTAAAAACAGTGTTTAAACATCCTTTTTATCTTCAAGTGTTTTTTATTTAAATTTTTGTATCTCAGAAAAAAAGTTGCTCCTAATATAATATCTCTTTGCTGTATAGAAATAATGTAAGAATTGAAAAATTACATACTGTAATTCTAATGTTTGATGGTTTTCCTTACATTACAGTTGTCATATTGACTTAACACTGTCACAAAATCACTATCTTGGCCAATGAGAAGAAATCTATGCATTATTTCAAAAATAGTCATTGCAAAATGGATAGATACATTAAAAGGACTATATTGAAATAACTAATTTGGACACCAACAAGTTCAAAATATTAAAAGGCAAGTAATTTTTTATTTCTTTCTTAAATATTATAATTCAAATAATCAACATAATAAGAGCTTCTTGATTGTGCTTAAAATCAACAAAACTTCATTGTGTGTTGTAATAACACCCGACATTTTTTCTTTGAATTATATTGCAATATATTATGTGAATAAATATTTCATATATTTAAAAATCTATAAAATGTCATTTTGGTGCATGTATGTTGTAAAATGACTGAACTATGGCGACATCAGCTCCAACAGTTATATTTTATGTATGTATACAAAATATAGTTCAGTTCTCCTCAAATAATTCCAGCTGTGGAATATATTTTTATCACCGTCATTATCATTACCACTGACAACATATATTTTTAATAACATACCACTCTATATTAGGATTCTTGAAGTTATTCATATTATAATTGCAAGATTTTGGACTTTGATCATCTCCTTCCTCTTTTTCTTAAATAAAAATCAGATTACCCCACAACCTTGTTAATCTCTTCCACACATTTTCATCCTTTATTCTCACAATACTTCACTTTTACTTTCTTGATAATGCTTTTATATTTTATGACATTGGTACCAAGAAATTTACTTTCCACCTGTTTTACTCAACAAAACCACTTTTCTGGAAATTATATTCTCCTTTTCCCTTACTCTTATACTAATTTAAAATAACTTGAAATACTTGTTAAATATTCCTAGATAATGTTAATTTCAAAAATGTAAACTTTTAAGAATTTCCAGACTCATTACATAAGGATTGTAGTAGTTTACGTTCCCACCAACAATGTAGACGAGAAGTCTGTTTCCTAAGTATAACCTTACATTTGTTGTTTCTTGTCCTTGAAAATAGCTTTTCTAGCTGGCCTTGGTAGTGTACACCCACAACCTCAGTACTTGCAAGGCTGGGGCCAGAAGACTGCAGGGAGTTGGAGGCCAGCCTGGGCTGTGCAGTCGGTTCAGGCCAACCTGAACTACACAGCAACGTTCTGTCTAAAAAAAACCCTCTTTAATGCAGGTAAGACAGGCTCTTGGGGTGGTCTAAACGCCAAAGATGTTGAATGTTAAAATTAACCATATTTAGTCTTAGAAATATCTATGCATTGTAATTGCTCATTTTGTTTTTTATTATCTTTGGGGGGGGCAGGAGAGAGGTTTTTGAATTATTTATATAGTAGCTATTAGTCCTCTGGTGACTTACTTAGAATAAATATGACGTAAGAAATCTGCTACTTTTTGAATTATAAAAACAAAAATTTTATTTTTAAGGAATTTCTTTAGGACTTAAAAATATAAAAGCTGGAAATTTGGAGAGAAAGAATACATAAATTGTGGAAACTTCCAGGTAGAAGGTCAAGAAGGAAATGTATTTAAATATGGATGTTCAATCATTCTAAAATCTTGCCTGAAACTACATTTTCTCCCGAAGTACCTCATCATTCTTCATGTTCTAGTTTGTCCTGCAGTACTTTTACTGCACTACATATATTAGTCATCTATTTCTGTGCAACAAATTATCCCAATAATTAACGACTTAAGAAGTAATATTTATTGCCTCACATTTTCTATAAGTCGGAAATCTGAGGTTTATTATTAGCTAGGCAGTTTGGCCTTAGCTTCTCTCATCAGGTTGTTATTATGGTGTCATCCAAGGTTATGGTTTGAAATAAAGGTTCGAACTGGGGAAGATCTCCAGAGTTACTCATGGGATTGTTGGAATACTTTAATTCTTGCTGGACACTTATTGGAAGCCTGCTTTACATAGTGATTTGTGTGTGTGTGTGTGTGTGTGTGTGTGTGTGTGTCTGTGTGTGCGTGTGTCTGGCTGGCTGTTCCTATATTACTGTATCTCTGCAAAGGAAACTTGCATTATATATAGTGGCCAGCCTCACTCACAGTGAGACTGAAGGTAAGTAAGATGTAAAAAATCAATGTTTTGTAATCTAAATTCACAAGACATAGCCCACTCTTTGCCTAGTCTTTAGTTTGTTGGAAGAAATCACCAAGTTCAGTTGACACTCACAGATCAGGGTTGCATGAATATATGAGGTGGAACTTTTTGTAAAATATTTAGAAGTTGCCTACTATAACAGAGTTTATTTTTCAAAAAAGTAATGGATTGTGATTGCCATTTAAATTTTTGAACATAGATGATGTTTATATGTAACTAGATGATTTGGGGGTAAGTACACTTATATACATTATTTTCACTATTAATGTCAAATAAACATATATTATATCCCAAAGATTTTTCCTTTTTAATAAAGTCAAATTCATAGAACCTGAGTGCAATAAGATAACAGAGGATCTAGTAAAAGGAGAATAGGGAGAATTTATTCAAAGTATAAAAAGTTTCAGCTGAGTAAGACAAAATAAGTACTGGAGATCTACTATATACCTATTATAGTGCCTACCACTAAGAATATCGTGCTGTAGATTTCAACTTCCTGTGAAGGTAGATTGTGTGCATAACGTTCTTACCTTTTTCTCCTCTAAATATGAAACTCACTTTTACAGTGAGCAAATGCCCCAGCTGACTGTGAATCTCTACTTTTTAGCTGGTCTCGCTCCTGGGAAAGCTCTGAAATCCAGATTTCTGGGGCTTGTTGGTCAGTTTGCTGCACTTTCAAACCTCAAGATTCTATATAGAGACTTCTTAGTAGACTATCTTAACATCTTCCTTTATCATACTAGTATAAATTACTTAAACTCTAAGGTTCATTTAAAATTTTTCTTGTTAGGTAATCATTTTTATAACTCACATTTTATGATTCCTTCCCAATTTCAAAATATGTTATCCTAATATTATTTAAGTATTCCTTTTATCATAACTTGTATTTTTACCCAAAGACTGTAATTCTCTGGTGTTAGTAATACAAGCATATTCATATCTATAGCCACCGTGCCTAGCTTAGTGATTGGTAATTTTGCAAAGAGTTTGCATTCTATATAAGAAGATGCTTCACTACATAAAGGTGAAAAACATATACAAATTCATTTAATCAATGCATGATGCAAATAACCTGAAGATGCATTGGTGTCACCATAAACATGTACAATGAGTTATGTATGCATTTACATTTATAATTTTTCTGCCATAAGGTACAATCTATGCAAAATTTCAGTATACCATGGGGAAGAGTATATTTAGATAATTAAAAACAATAATAATAAAATAATAATCATCATTACAATAATAATGGGCATTTTCATTGTGCTTAAGAACTAGGTAAACAATTTACAAAACTGTATTTTCTAATTCAATGTACCGGGTCTACACACAGTTTCATTTACCCTCAGAAGATGTCATATATTATTTATAGTTGTTGAGCAATTATTTACATGCAAAATATTGAGCCTGGAACACAAAATATAACTGTAAAATTAATATTAATTCTTCAGTTTTCATGAACGAATACCAAGTATTAAATAATGCTGAAATAGCAATGTAGAAAAAAGGAAAATTCTCTAAAATGAACAAGAGACAGATGAACGGTGTTTCTGTGGAACTTTCCTATAAAATTTTAAGAATATCCAGGGAGTTGGAGAAAATTTGGTTATGTTGCTAAAAGGTGAAGATATGATGTACTAATCTATGGCTACAACCTTACACATTATAAATTGTCTATTGAGTAGAAAGGTGAAGAAAAAATCTAATGTCCTAGATGGATTAATTCTTCAATTATTCAACCAAATAAGAGATAGTTTAAGTTTCAAATACCTCAAGCCCTCTAGATCTTCTTTTTATATTTTTGAATTGAAAGTATATGGAAGTTATTTTTTAGCCACTGGCTGTATTTCCAAAATACAGTTATTTCTATTAAAATGGCTAATAATTAAATTAGCAAAGCTTTGCATTCACTGAAAAAATTAATTTACTTTTATGACTATATTTTCTATACCAATACATTTTTTAAAAGTGTGTATTAAATTTTTTATTACTGAAAAAAATAACTAAAACTCACATTTAAAGGAATGTAAATTTCTTTTGGCTCAGTTTTAAAGTGTTCAGTTGGTAGAGTAGTTCCTGAAAAATAAGACCGAGGTGGAAAATAAGACCTAGGTCATAATAAAAATCTTATCCTGAAAATAAGCCCCACTTATGATTGCCAGCCAGATTGATGGATGCAGTATACCCCTTTGCAATACACAATGAAAATATTATATTATAAAATAATAATATTAATACGTAATATATAATACAAATATAAGTAAATAATATCACTGTTAGTACTTAAAGATATAAATTAGAATTAAGTTTTGTAAATACATAGTGAGTGCCTTTGGGTGAGAGGTAAATTCCAATATAAACAGCTGAACTGAACATTTTTTGCGAAAAGACCAATTAGAGTACAGGCACAAAGCATGAGTAACATATGCACTTGGTAATGAAAGGATGTGACTGTGTCTAATATGAATCTTCATAATTCAGTATATCATATGTTTTACTGGGTATACTTAAAGCACTTGTGTGACATAATGAAATAGTTTCTGAATTTTGGTGCCTCTGATTTTTGGTTGCTTTTGCATAGATCATCACTGTTAACTGTCATTGTTTTGCTGTCATTCCTTACTCAAAAGTCTTCAATTAACTTTTGATTTAATGGGCACTTTGTGAAGCCGAATCCTCAAGAGATCCTGGCTTGAGAGAAGAATTCATGGGATGAAATCAATGATAGCTGTATTACTAAGGAAATACAACTAGACCACATGAACAAGGAGTGCTCATTTAAGGAGAGTTCTACTGTTGGACATGAGACATTAAGGCTGATAGTTCTATAGGAAATGGAGCAGCAAGAAATTCTGGCCATAATTTAGGTTTAGGGTTTTATAATTAGGTTGCAGGAGAAGTTGACATGATTGTGTTTGAATAAATATAAAGTTTTAAACATGAATATATAAAAATTTTACATGAATAAATGAGTAAATATAGACATGTGTACATGAAAAAAATAAGATATTCCCTGAAATAACCCCTATTGTGTCTTTTGGAGCAAAAATTAACCTAAGACTGGTCTATGGTAGTTTGATGGTATCAAGGCACAAGTAGCATAGTGAAAGAGTTTGTTGAGAAAAGCTGCTCACTGGATTGCAACCAGGGTAGGAGAAAGAAAAGGGAGGAGTCCCAAACAAGACTCCATTCTTTCCAGTTCCACCAGCAGCGAACCACCTCCATCCATGCCCCACTTTTTGTGGGCACATTTAGCCATGAATGCACGAATGGAGAATCCGCTGCTCAGTGCAGTGCTCCTGACTTCCTGTCTTCTTCCCAAAGCATGAGACTTGGTCATCATTTCAGATCCAAACCATAGTTTTGTTCCTACTCACTACAAACTTACCTATCTCATTATAAAAGTATCCATTTAGTCTATCTCTAAGTGTTGCTAAAATCTTAATAGTTCCAGCACTGGTTTTAAAAAATGGCATTGTAAAACATTTCTTCTGAGATTCAAGGCAAACTGTTAGCAGTGAGACCATGCAAAATTCAAAAGAAAATAAATACCTGCAATAGTCAATGGCACAGGGTAAATATTCACACTTCAAAAGGGAGAAATGGGGGCGAGGTAGAAAGGAACTGACCAAAGCATCCTGAAAACTTGAAGGGAAACTTTTAAACCTTTTGCTCCATGTTTAGCTAAAGGACGTTCCAGGGCTGCTCTGAAGGGCACGCTGGACAATCCCACCATTTCCACAATCATAACAGCACACATGGCCTCTCTTCTGTGTTGGCTTTGCTGGCTGACTGCGTTTTCCTCAGCAGATATTCCCTCCACATTCCTGGAATCTCTACTGATGTTGACCACTGAACTCAGCTTAACTCTCACAGCGGTCCACCCTGCTTTCTCATGGGCTCATGGCAGGGACTGGGAATTCTTTTCTGGTCTCCCAGGCCCTCTTCTGAAATCTGGCTGGAGACTTCCATGTGCCAATAATTCTTACAGTCTATAGGCCTGAGAAACCATCATCACATGAATGACACCCATTTTCACTGCCAGCTTGAGTATGAAGCAAGACTAGAGTGGCCTCTGAGTGCCAATTTAATTATATACTTTGCACCATGGAGCATGCGATGGCTGGGGTCTTCTTGATTTCCGAAATTCCCTCAAGACATCTTTGCACTATAGAGCATGTACCTTCAAGTCATCTTCTTATCACTGTACAAAGTAATTAGTTTGTTTTTAATGAAGTTTTATTTTCAGGAACCATGGTCTCTTTTGCCTTAAATTTCCAAGTACTTCTTTTCTTGTGAAACCACAAAATTTTAAATCACTCAGTTCTGCCATTTGATTTTGATTCATGACTTCTAGTTCACCTACCAGTGGAATCCTTATTTTCAACTGAAATCTCCTGAACCTAGCTTTTCCGGATGGCTCTCCTATTAACATTCTGGTCTTTGGAACTCTAACCAGGAATATCCAACATTCTCCAATTATAGTCTTTTACAATTCCTACAGCTGGCATCTTAAACTTTCCTGAATTCATCTCTCAAATTTGTTATATAAGGTTCTGGACCATGTAGTCATGTATGGTGATAACAATAACCACACTTGATACTAATTTTCTGTATCAGATTTAATAGTCTAGCACAAAATATGCAACACTTGAAATTTAAACAGAAGATTTTTGGTTTACGGGATCCATTGGTTCAGTCTATGGTCACAGGTACCAAAAAATGGCATGATGAAATGGCATGGTGAAAAAGTCTTGTGGAGAAGTGCTACTGACATCACGACATACATGATGCACAAAAATAGATGAGGAGCCAAGGACAAGAAGGTGTGCATCCATGTCATATCAACACTGACATCTCCAACTGGGCCCCCGCCTCCAAAAAGTGTATTCAGCTGCTAATCTGATCAATGGATGAATCTCATGAGTATTGTGTATATGTGTTCCAATTTTTCAGAACTCGCAAGAATTCTGGGCCCATTTTAGAACTAAAGCATAACAATGTTTTCCTGATAAGTTAGCATTTAAGATACGGACTATTGTACGTCTTAAATTATTTAAAAAAATCCACAGTACAATCATCTATAGAAATGTCATTTTCCTTCTGAATAACACTATATTAAATCCACCCATATAGAACCATTCAAGCACATGTATCCCTGTGTTTTGTTTGCACTAAATTTGTTATATAATTTTTTATAGCAGTTGTAAGTGTAATACAAATATTTTGCAAGATTCAGAGGTTTATTGGCTCGTAATTTTGTTTAAATAGTCGAATGTTGTTTGTATTAAAAATTTCAGGAGCTATCCAAGTAAGATTACAGAAATTTTCTCTCCACCTTCTGATCAACAATAAGTCTCTTTCTCTCTCTGCCTAAATAGTCTCACTTTATCTTTAGTGAGATCAGCAGAACAGAAAACCAAGACAGCACATTAGGTAACTAATTTTCACTGTGGTTAATCACTGAAGCCATTAATGAGACCTCTTGTGCTTTTCTGGATATCTCTAACTTGAACTTGTGCAGCAAATTTTACCTGCATTAGTAGCCATAGCAACTCCAGGCTGAATATTGAGTGCTGGCCTCCCAACTGTTAAAAATCTCTCAGTCTCCTTTAGGTGTATAATATAACATCAAAGTGAAAGTAGCTTGCAAACAATGGAAACTTTTCATCTAATAATAAGTAAAAGAGGTAAAATATTATGAGTAGTTTAGTTTTATTTTTAATTAAATAGAGGCCAAAATACAAACATTAAGCATTTTTTTCTGAGGTGGGATAACAAATGGCAATTTGATGGTAATTTTGTCAACTTTTTATGTAAACACATCAACACATTTAGATCCTTACCTTCTCATGTGTCTATTGAAGAAAAGATTTAAAAATAGAGTAGTTGAAGACCAATAAAATCTAAACAACTTTATCATCCTATGTATTGCTTATGAGGTGATTTTTTTATAAAATGAGCTTTTAATATATTTGCTAAAAACAGTATACAAACATTTAAAATTATATTCTCTTTTTAGAAACTCAGTAGTGGCCACTTCACAGCCTCCCTAAGTTCTCTTGAAAAGTCATGAACAGTCTGAGGCTATGTCATAAAAATTGCACATATCTTTCTTGCTCTGTTGGGATACTAGTTCTTGGGACACATCTGCAGCTATCTCTGGAAGAAACAGAAACACACCTGTCTTAGTTACTTTTTACTCATTGCTGAGACAAAATACCTGATGCCCAAAGTTGGGAAAGGAAAGGTTTATTTCTTACAGCTTTTGGAGGTTTTAGTACATATTAAGTTGGCTCCACGTCAGGGTGGCATGGTGGGGCCTCAGCTCATGGCGGCTGCAAACAGCAAGGTGGAAACTGGCAAGAGAGAGAGACACGCCTTCTTCCTGCCATTACATCATATCCTGGCTCCACCCCTAGGTGGGTGTAGCACTGACACCATCAATTTGAGTGATAGACAATGAACCAATCACAAATGCACAATGCAAACACATGAGGCCTGGGGGCTACCAACATAAACCCTGATAACACCTTGATGAAGAAATCACATGGAAAGAGCATATTTAGCTGACAGATCAGTACCACCAGCTGGCATCATCAATTGCCTTTATTGCGAGTTTAGGTAATCCCTGATTATCCTAGCTCCCTTCTATGCAATTCTAACAAATTTAGCATTTTTCTGTAAGGACAGAGACATTGAGTAAGTAGAGAAAGTAATCATTGCTCCATTCTTAAAATCTGAAGCCTCAGAACCTTAAGAAGCAATAAAAATATAATAAAAACTTACAGTGGACTGTTGTGCAATAACAATAAGGAAAATAAATTAACTATTTATTCATGGCAGGGAATGTAGCTCAGTGACACAGAACCTGCCTGACAAGTGAAAAGTCTTTAGTTTAATTTCTGATGCAAAAAAAATAGAGGCAATTATTTATTCATTCTGTTTTCACACAAAATAATTTTAACTACAATTTCAAATATTAAAATATTTTATAATATAAAGCCCAACTTTATTCAAGGAAAGACCCCCAATAACTATGTCATTTTTCACGCAAGGATAAATGTCAGTTGAGTTACCAGCAAAGAAATACATAAATGACATAGCAGCTTTCAATAAAGACCTAAGTATCTCTTTTCTTTATCAAAAACCCAAGATAATGCATTAGTTAGAAATACAGAATTAAAAATGAATTTTAATATGGTCAGTAGTCATTTCCTTCCCTTCATATAAAATTGAAAAAAAATCCCTTTGTAATAATCAAAGATTGATTCAGAAAATGTCAGTAATTTTAAAATGCACTATGCTTATGTACCATTTCTCCATGACAAATGTATTTATTATGTATCAGAAACATGTACTAATAAAAAAGGAGCAAATGTCAGTAATTTATTTCTTGGAAATTTGAAATTGAAAACTACCATCCCTATCTGGTCTTGGAGTGTTGCACATCATAGATAATGTAATGATGGAAAATGTCTAAGAACTTGAGACACAGAAGTAAGGAAGTTTCACAGAGATGAGGTGAAGATGAAATAGAAGGCTGGTGTTTTAATACCATGGGCACAGAAGTTTAGACGTAATTAAAGAGACTGGTTTTTTTTTTCCTAATAAATTTTCTGTACTTCATTCTGCTTAAAAGTGCAACAGCATGGCTTTATTCTATTATTCCAGCTGAAGTTACTTGAGGATGATTTATTAGTTAGCTGCCTCTTAAGGTAAATTATTGTCAGCATCCTTAGCTAAAATAATCAAAAAATGTATATTTATCTACATGGAGAAGTTTGGAATAGGTTCGTCTAGCAATTTAGAGGCACCATACGCAGATGAAATCTTTCTATCTTCTGACACATCAATCAAAGTTGAAATTTCAGTCTGCTTAAGTCTTTGTTTTAGGACATCTGCCAAATTCATTTTATTATATTTTAGTCTACATTTCAGTTGTTTTAATACAATACCACTGTCTCACCTACTACTTCTCCAATTCCTTTCTCTCTCAGTAGACCCTTCAGAGGCCTTCAGGTCTTCATTTCTCCATAATTTGAGCATCTTAACATTTGCATTCTAATGAAATCAGCTAAATAATAGGCATTTGGGGGGCTCTTATTCTTTGCAATACAGAATCACTGGTAATGACTCATTTGCATCATTTCTTTCTTCCAAAGGTATCTGTATAAGGGAGGGAGATAGTATTCTGACTTATTGATGCAAATACCTGAATTTTGTAAAATTTTCAGAATGTAAATATTTAGTTTTCATTTCAAATACAGTCTCATTCCATCACATTTGACTTCATGTGTTTTGACTGTTAATTTTAATCTCTAGTTACCATAACAAATACATAATAAAAATGCACATATAAGAAATTCTCTATCATAATTACTTGTTAATAAAATAATCATATTCTGAAGCACATTTTATTTTTCAATGAAAAAGCAATTAACATATGTTAAACATAAATGACTGATTCTGGGGGCCAGGGGTTTAGCTCAACAGTTAAAGTTCTGAGTTCTTGAGTTCAATCCCTGTACCAAAAAATATAGACAAATAAATAAAATAAAATAAGTGACTGATTCATAAAGAGTAAGAAAATAAAACACCTCAAGTGCTAGTGCCAAAAATTAAACTTTATGAAAATTTGTTGCTTTCTAGACTTTGTTTATAATTTTATTGTAATATTATTACACATTGTGTTAGTTACTTTTCTCCTTCCTGAGACAAAATATGCAGCACCCAAGTTAAAAGAGGAAGGGTTTATTGGGCTTTCTGTTTGGAGAAGTTGCAGTCTGTGTGAGCTGGTCCCAAAGCACCGTGGCATGGAAGAGGAACCAGGCAGAAGGGCGTCGCAGAGGAGGGATAGTTGACAGCAGTCAGGCAAATGAAAAAGCCTATCTGCTCTCTTTCTGTCTTCTATTGCATGCAGGCTACCCACCTTAGGGTTAGTATAGCATTCACACTGCTAACCCTAACTAGACCTATGCCAAACCAATCAGTGGGCTGACTTAGGAATCACACATCCTTAATGCCAGCATCACAGTCACCTTTGAAAAGTCCCACTTATGACTACATGAGGCTTTGGGGGATATCTAGACATTAGCCATAACACACGTAAATTACAACATATTTTTCTATTTTTAAATGGTATAATCATTCAGCTTTATAGACAAATTTTTCAACATCTCTGACAATATTTTTGAAAATAATATTCTAATATCATAATGTCTGTAAAACAGGCATGTTAATATTAAAATAACTAGTGTAGCACTTCACAGCATATAAAGATATTTTTAATTAATAAAATGGTATATAACCTAAAATGGAATGCTTGCTCATATAAATATTATATTTTCATGTTTCATTTTTCATTTTCATAATTTTAAAACTAAAATACTTCTTTGATATAGTGATACCTTTTGTATTAATTAATATTCACAGCTTTGATAGTATATTTTTGCATTTATTCCAAAAATCGAATTATGGCATCAAATACTGCAATATTATTTTAACTTTTAAAACAAAAATAAATATTTTTATTTAGGCATAATTGAAACTTTTTTCTTGAAATCTGACAATATGCTTAAAGATAATCTTGCATTGGTTTCCATTGGTTGTCATGTGTTTCAATACATTAGTTCTACACTAATTGTTGACTGAAAATAGTTGATGATATGTGCCTGTTTCAAAGATGCATGCAATTTTTCTGTCCTTATTGTCTAAACAATATGGTAGAACAACTCTTAACACATGAATTGAATTACATTAGATACTATGAGTGCCCTAGGGATGATAAGACGTGTATAAAAATTACAGAAAAATTATATATCCTGTTGTGAAAGACTTTAGTATCTGAGGGAAACCTCCTGCCAATGCCTTCGAGTAGAGAAGGGTGATATAGAACACCAGAAACTTTCAGTGCTTGACTACTTCCTCACTGTTCAGCCACAATGTACATAATTTTGCAGTGCAAATACAAATAGTTCATTTCATTTTCATTAAAGCAGACACAGCTTATATAAAGCAAGTAATCTCCTGGCCTACGTTTTTCATTAAGGAAAAAAGCTAATCTAATGAAGCTGCATGTTTTAAAATGCAAGGTTTATCTCATAATTATTTTTATGTCTTGTAAATGTATTTGGGTAAAATAAATTGAATTCTAGTGATGAATTCTGGAAATATGCTTTAATCGACTACACAGAAAATTTTACCCTAAAATTTAGAACATCATATAATGACATTCTAATTATAAAGTCATGTAAAATAAATTATGCAAAATTAAACAGCTATTTAAATATCATTTGTAATATAAGCTTTATTTTCTGAAAAAAATTAAGTGAAATTAAAGAAATAATTAACAACCAGCTACTTGTAAATATTAAAGATATAGTTTTTCAAAACAAGATCTTTGTATTACCTTGAACATGTTAATATGATTCTTTAAAAAGTTTTCATTCGAGTTGCATACATATCTTTAAGAATATAGACTTTTAGTTCAACCTGAACAGCAACTCAGATTCAAGGAGCTCATTTACCTTTTTCTCTTCTACCAGCAAAGCAAAATTGAATCTCTTCTTAGATATTTTTCCACAGAAAAATATAAACAAAAAATAAAATCCTCGTAGTCCTAAAATACCAAGTAAAGGGTTTACTTAGTTGAGTCGGCTCATGGTAAAATATCCTAGGGATTTACAAGTAGTGCTAATATGTGTTTCGGCTTTAATAGGTTTTGTATGTGTGGGGTAAATGTCCTCTTTGGAGAAAAATTGGCACCAAATATTGCAGCCATAAATAGAATTTTTATTCCTCCCCATCTAAACATATTGATCGGAAGCTTGAGTTAGAGAGCCTTCCTCCTGAAGGCACACTGCATTTGTTTAAAACCTCTTTTTGGCATTGTTTGGAAAGCATCTATAGATCATGTGTTATTACAAATATTTTGTTTGCTTCTTCAAGAATATTCCCTGTCCATGCTCATTTATCAGGAGATATCGTTAACTAAAATTTTCATGATCACATTCAGCCATGCTAGGAAAACACTAGCTATGATCTTATCTTGCTAAGAACTTATTAACTCACATTTAACATAATTTCTTAATTTCTCCTCACACATCAATAGATACTTATGGTATAGTATCTCTTAAATTTAGAAATACAGCTTTTAATTTTTAATTTAGTTACAATTTCCTGCATAAAAAAAACCCTTCTGAAGTAAAAAGATCTTTTCATGAATAAAACAAAGTGAATTGTATTGACTTCTTGTAGCAAGAGACAGTGTCTCTCAGATGATTCTGAAAACAAATCTTATTAGGAAAAGTGAATAAGAGCAGTTAACTAGGTCTGGGATGGGCCTGAGTGTTTTTAATGAGGGACATCAGAAATAATTCTGTGTTGTGTTGAGTGATGAAGTAATAGAGGAGGCATTCTTGATGAACAAGAAAACAGTATGTGAGTGGTGTGGCTTGTGTCAAGATGTCCACTCAAAGCCCCATGCAGCCATTATTTGGGCTTTTCCAGAGATGGCTGGATCTAGAGCGCATGACACTGGAACTGACTCACAGTGCAATGATAGGATTAAGGGCACTAAAATTAAGGATGTGATTCCTTCTGCCCTAAGTATCATGGATCAAATAAGATGCATAGAAAGATCTGTGATCATCCTCTCGCTTTGGTAGCTTGTGAGCATCATCAGAACTTCTCCTGTGTGATGAGCCTTGGCCGAGTGCCCTACTTTAGAGCCAATTGATTATAGACTGAAACCTCTACAAACTGTGAGCTAAACCTAACTTTCTCCCTTTAACTTTGGGTATGAGATATTTTATTCCAACAATGAGACAAATGTAACTAAGAGAGTGGGCACACAGTTATTATTCATTCATTATTGCATAATAAATATGAGTGATTATTTGGGTCCTTGGGAGCTATTTTAGGAAGTTAGCTGTGAAAAAGAGACTTTCAAGTTTGTATTAATTTATCATAAATCATTCACTTTCATTTTACTTAACTTTTAATTGTTTTGATTTATCTTTTAAATAAACAGTTTATAATGACTCTGAGATATGCATAAGTTTGTCTAACAGCTTGAAAACTGTGAATATAAGTAGAGTGGGCAGTAGACAGATATCATGATAATTGATACTTGCAAAGTATCTCTTGAATACACACCCTTGTTCTAAGCATTGATAAGGATTACATGACTTACTTGAATAATATTCCTGTGGGTAGGTTATTAGAATCTTTCATACACAAAAAATGTGGGTACTGGGAGTTTAATGAACTTTATTATTTTACTTTTGAAAACATAAAGCAAAATTCATAGCAAAATAATGAGCTGAACCATAGTTAATACACTGTGTAACACTCATTAAACTTCAAACTAATTGCTCAGGGGCAAAAAGAATTCTCTCTGACAAAGAAGAAATAAAAAATAGCACAAAAGTTTTTTTTAATGAACTGGAGAAACTAGTACAACTGAAACAAATTAGCATATATCTTAAAACATTTTTGAAAAAGTGAAAAAGATAGTTTTGGGAATAATTTGAGCCTGCCCCTTCTTTATATTTCTATTTGTCTATTTTCTGTTTTGTACTACATCTATTTATTTATCAATCTTTCTACTTTCTTCCATATATATGTATTATATGTGTGCATTATATATTTAATCATAAGTCTTCATATAAGGGACACAAGGTGATTTTTTTTTCTTTTTTGAGACAGGTCCTTGTGATGTAGTTCAGGCTGGCCTTGAATTTACTATGTAATCCAGGTGTAATCCAGGCTGGCCTCTAATTCATGACAATCCTCCTGCCGCTCTCTCTCCAGCACTATTATTACAGACCTGTTCCACTATGCCTGGCAATGTGATATTTAATGTTGTGCATTTGATTTATTTCACTTAACATTATCTTCTCAAGGCTTTTCCATTTGCTTCACTACTGGTAGGTAAGGATTCCACCACCGAGGTACATCTCTAACCTTTTTGTTTTCAATTTTGAGTTTTAATAGTACATTTACAGTACATAACAATCATATTTGGCATGGGAGGTTGCTACATGTACATAACACATACCATTTTTTTTTAATCTCAGCCTTTTCTCCTTACTATCTTCTTCCTCCAACTGCTGGTCCTCTCCCCATTTGCAAAAGACTTCTCTCCCTCCTTTCGATTATCTATCTTTAATTGTGCTCTTCATTTATGTCGCATCTTCGATTACTCTTGGTCCTCTGAACTCCTAAATGCAAATTCTTGACAAATGCTTTGTGTAAAATTACATTCTGTCTTCCATCTATGTCCTACTGTTTCCTGTGTTTCTGAGGTGTCTTTTACTGCATTTTTCTTTTTTTTTTTTTGCATTTCTTTCTTCTACTTGTTCTCAACCTGTTACTTCTAATTCTTTCTAGGTAAAAGTAGCAAAGTCTCTGCTAAACTGTATTGCTCAAGGGGAATTTGAAAGCAAGGAGAAGGGCAAAATTCAAGGGCACTTAAGTTATTTAAAGCAGAGTCATTTGATTAGTTTTCTGAACTATTTCCCTGTGTGTCTGTTTTCTCATCAGCACTTTCTCGAGCAATATTTCCTGCAATGGATAATTACTCTTTTGTGAAACAAACGTCTTTTTTGTATATCGTTTATACTGGCAATTGTACAGTTGAACAATACAAAGGAACAGAAACAAATTTCTATGCAAAAAGTAATGAACTTTGTCAAAAGTCATTTGAGAGATTTGAAAATATATATATATAATGTATCTGTAAATGTTAAATAGTGGAATGGACTCCATGAAATTATAGGGCCTTCCCTAAGAGTACATATATGACACATGCAAAATATTCTAACAGTTGTTTCTGTTTGCCTTGATTCAAGTATATGATTTCATCTTCATTTTTATGAAAACTTATGCATATTCCATTTAAATATATTGCATGTGAGGTGAATCTTCTGTGAATTATACTATTACATGTGTCCTCAATGCAGTGGCAATTCATTTTCCAATTTCAGTAGTTCAGTAACTTTTTAAATTAAAGACTGTCTTTAAAAAAAAGTCATTATGTAATGCTATAGTTTCTTAATTATTTCTTTAAAGTACTGTACTTAAAATAATGTTGGTTTTTCCTCTTGAAAAAAAAATCCAAGATCATTAACAAGGAACACTACATCATCCTCATCACACACTGTCCTGGAAATCTATTTATCTTTTGCAAACAGGTTCCCATATTTCTGTATATTTTCAGAAGTTCTTTGAAGTAACAACCTTCCTCTTGATTGTGCTCCCAGAAGCTGTAGTGGAAACAACTGTGTCCTGACACCTTTAAACACCCTCAGAGTGTACCTGGTTGTCTCCAGCAGTCTGTATCAGTGGTGGCAAACATGCCTAAATATCACCATTGCATCGCTGAAAGCGCTAAAAGGTTCACCATCACTGGTCTATACTAAGCACATACCTCAAAGCCAGGATGTGAGAGTAGAATGCACTGTACAAAAAGATATCATTGACTTGAGGCAGTTTAACCTTCTTGCTAAGTCTTAGTGGCAGCCTTATTAACAAATGTTTGCTTTGTTCCCTTAATAACTGAACCAATTACTGGACCCATTGTCCTTTAATTGGGATCAGATTATATTAGAATTTCTATTTTTATTGACAAGTCACAAGCAATTAAATTAAAGAAAATAATTGTGCAGTCTACAAAAAATAGCTAGTGAGGATTTAATACGTCGTCTCACGTGAACTGACGCGGTAACAACAGAGAAGGAAGAAGGGAATGATGAGAGTGAACCTCTGAATACATGTAAGGAACGACGTACACAGAGTGGATTGGAAGATTAGTGTATTTATGGACTTAATAAATTTAAGTTAGTAAGTTTTATTAAAAAGCACCAAAACTATAAATGAGGATTTAGAAATTAAACAGGTGAAAGTTGTTACAAACCTGAGAATTCAGTTGCAACTAAGTGGTCTTTATGATTCCTATGTGTTTAGGAAACAAGATATGCACAAGATCAGTAGACAACTCAGTACAGAATTTGACCTGGGGATGTAGCTTAGTGGTACAGTGCCTGCCTGGCAAGTGTGAGGCCCTGTATTTGAGTCCCAGTACCAAACCTCCACCCCAAAAAACCCAGAATTTGAAGAGCTTGATATGTTGAATAAGGACAACTCAAAATTTCTAAATGCCAAACTTCAAAATCTGAGTTTATTTGGCAGAAAGCTGTGTGTGTGTGTGTGTGTGTGTGTGTGTGTGTGTGTGTGAGAGAGAGAGAGAGAGAGAGAGAGAGAGAGAGAGAGAGGGAGAGAGAGAGAGAGAGATTAGGTTAAGATATGGGGAAAGGAGAGTATTTTAAATTACCTTAATGAAACCAATGTCTTCATACATCTTTTAGAAAAAGAGTTTAGAAAAGAAAAACCAGTGTGGTGTCAGTGGCAGAGATTTGGCATGGTAGAGACACAAATCAAAGAATACTGAAATCATAAAACATTGAAAGGAGGAGGAGAGGAGAATGAGAGGAAGAAGAAAAGGAAGAAGAGAAGAGAGGAGAAGAGAGAAAGAAAAGAAGAGAAGAGAGGGGAAGGAAGGGGAAGGGAACGAAGGAGAGGAGAGGAGAGGAGAGGAGAGGAGAGGAGAGGAGAGGAGAGCACAGAAGAAGAGAGAAAAGAATGGAGGGGAGGGAAAGGGAGGGGAAGAGAGGAGAGGAAAGGAAAGGAGAGGAGAAAAAAGAAAGAAAAGAAAAGAAATGAAAAGAAAAGAAAAGAAGAAAAGAGAAAAAGGAAAGGAAAATAAAAATGTATTCCTTGTGGTAACATAGCAGTGATTAGAAACTAGTATGTAGAGAAAACAATACAACTGAGTTTAGTCTTTATCTTTTGTATCAGTCAGTGTTTATTAGAGAAACAAATATAATGAAAGATATACAAATACCTAAGAAATTACAAAATTGGCTTACATTGGCAGCACACAGTCACGCAGAAGAGCGCAGAGGGTCTGTCTGCAACAGTGAACACCGTAGAATTCAGCAGAAGGTCGGCAGTTCACTGCAGGACCCGTGTGTCCATATCCAGAAGCCAGTGGCTCTGTGATGGAAAACTGGAGAGTGCTGTGAGTCAAGAGATGACATCCAGGACGTGGACTAAAACTGCGGCTCCTCCGAAGAGACGCAGATCCATTCTTCCTCATTTCCGCTTTAAACCTTCCAGGTGACAAGCTGCCCTTGGATGGGACTTCTTTACCTTAGGGTGTGGAATTCCTCAGCCAATTTAGTTGAGCTTCTCTTATATAAGTTGACACAGTCAACCATAACAATTGATTCTATGGATAAGTTAAATGCATGTGATTTTAAGACAACTATAGATACTTATAATAATAAAGATACGACTTCTCAGTTTTTTCAAGGATCCTGTTGTGTTCCTTTAACATTAAATAACTGAATTTATAATATCTATTTGTGTGTACTGATTATGACATTCACTTTAACATGACCTTTATAAGTAGGAATGGCAACTTTTCAAGTATTTCAGTTGTACCTCAATGTGTCAAAGTGTTGAATACATAGACAACATAAGTCTTTCTAGTTCACTGATTGTCACAAAACCTACTATACTGCTGGAAGGTTTGGTGGATAATACTGTTCGGATTGCAGCATACTAATATGTAAAAGTAGTTATGATATATATATATATATATATATATATATATAATTATTTCAAAATACATACCATTATGACATTAGGAGAAGTATCAAATAGTGAAGACAAAATTTACAGTAAAAAACAGAGATGTTAGCTAATATATTTACACTCTGTATTCTTTAACATTAATATTAATATATTTATTCTTTAATATTAATTTAATAAAGAAAAATGCTATGCAAAGTTTCAAATTAAAGAAATTTAAGGTGATATAATAGTTTGTACCATACTGAGCCATAGCATCAATCCTCTGGAGTGATCAAATTGTCCTATTTTGCATTAGACTGATAGGTTTCCTGGGTCTTGAGTCTTGAAGTGTTCACAACAGGACCACCAATCAAACTACACATATTATTTCAAGAAATAGCATATATAAATGCATGTACATGCACACAGATACACACACACACGAGACAGATTGGAAAGGGGGAGAGAGAGAGAGAGACAGAGAGAGACAGAGAGAGAAAGAATAAATGCTAAATAAAGCAAATGAAAAAACATGAATGGTAGATTAATTGGTATGGTATATATGCATGTTCCTTGAATTATTTTATTTGTGAATCACTTTAGCGGTTTGGAATTGCTTTAAAACAAAAATAACTTATCTATACAATAATTTATATTTAAATCCAAAAGTTTCAATTAAATAAATTTTGTCTGACACATTCGAGTTCACTTCCTTCTCTTTGCCTTGAAAACATCTCCCATTCAGTTACCCTTTACAGTACATCCTTCACGATTCTTTGTTATTTCCCTGAATACTCAGCCTACTTAATCATACTAAGTCCTTGACATTTTGATGAGTCTAACTGAAATACTATCTCTTCTCCTTTATTCAGTCTCTCATTATTTGAGTACTTTGGATCTAATCTTTAAAATTCAACTCATTTTTTCCAGTCCACCAAAGCCTATGGAAACAACTCTATCCCAGAATAAATAAAATCTCTGTTAAAGTCTCTGTGTTTATTATAACATCTAATAATGTTTTTAAGTATTTTTGACTACTTAATGGATATCTGCCTCCCTCACTACACTAAAATTTTAATGATCAGAAATATGCCAATATCCATTCAACATTTGTATTCTGTGTCCAAAACAACACAAGACATGTAGAATTCAATAACAATAAAATAATTAAATGAATTCAATTTTCTTGACCCAAATTTTCTTAAAGAATAATTGGACAATTTATTTTTACTTGTATTTGGTAGAATGCAGATGTCTTTTGAGTCTTCATCTGCTTGTTCTCCGATTAAAAAAAAATAGACGACTGGAAATAGGTGCACACGATCTTTTGATATTCTCATGCTTCATTTAATAATTTTATTTTAAGTAAACACTGTATTCAAAATAAGGTAATTTTGAAACAGAATGAACTAGTGACCAGAAATGCTTTGACTTGCATGTATTTCTTTCATTTTGTGCCACAAAAATATCTTAAAAATAGAGTAGTATCAATGAGTAGTCTTCTTCTTCTCTTAGGGTATATATAAAATATTTCATCTAGAAATCAGAGCAAAGCAGTGCTTACTTCCTTCTATTTGTTATTCTCTTGACAAGCATTTTACATTCTGTCACAGAATTGCTGGTAGCAGGCCTCATGAATCCTGAGTTTTCTTTGCTATCATTAGGCCTTTAATACGCATTTCTTTTTGCTTAGAATATCTTTCCTGCTACACTTTTTTTCCATGTTTCCTACTAATTGTTTTCAATTAATTCAATCATGATCTGGGTCACAGGTGGTCATCTCTCTTCTCTGTATATACCCCTGAAATGGAGACTTTCCTCTCTGTTACGTGCCTAGTGCTGAGTTCTCACACATATTTACATAAACCTTTTTCATAGCCATTGTTGGGGTCCCAATGACATTTTCTGTGTGGGACTTTCTCCTTTACTGAACTCAAACAGGTTTGAAGGCACATTCTGTCTTCCTCAGCTCAGGCTCAGTGCCTGCATGTAGTGAACACTCACTATAGATGTGATAAAGCTCAACTAATCAGATCACAGTGTTGTGTGCCTGAGGGTCAACAAACACATGTCTCCCTGTAGTCACAACAGAAATACATGTGACATCGACAATGAACCAAAAGCTAAGCACTTCTTTTCAAGGAAATTCCCTCAGGCATTACACATTCTTATTTTAGACACCATTTAAAAATAAATAAAGAAGGGAATTGCTTGCTTATCTCATTTTACAGCATACAGAAAATTAAAATCAGCAACTTGGTGGCAGTATGGGAGTGATGCTAGAAGCAAGTGTAGTAACAAAGGAAGTTCTAGGTGCTGACTTGAGATTATAACAATGCGATACCAAACATACAAATGAAGCACTTTTATAAAAAGTTAAATCATAAAAATCAATCTCTGCTATGTTCTTTGACTATGGATAAGTTAAGTTAAAGTTAATTACTTTTACACTAAAATCTCCTGGGTCTCAGAATTACCTTTGCAATTCTAAGAGGACTATATATTAAGGAAACACACTGTAAATACGTAGAATATATTTTGAATTTAATAATGAAATATCATATGGCAGAAAGGTGAGGTATAAAAATAACACTAGATAGGGAGAAATGTGTAGCTTTAACTGCAAACACTGAAAAGAGTACAAAGCTAGGAAAAGTTAGGAAATCAAAAGAAGCTGGCAGAAAAGCATAAAAGGATCAGAATCAATGAAATAAGCACTTAACAACTGAGAAAATCAAAAAGCTAAGTTTGCTTCTTAGAAACAATAACTAAAAATAACTTCTTTCTACTGATCAGGCTAATGAACTTATCTCAGTTGCAAGCATCTACATTTTATATATTTAAAAATAATGCAGATATTAGGACAAAAGTATTAAAGATAAAATGTATAACTATCTTCCACATAAAAAGCCCCAGAAATAAGAAAACATATGAGCCAACGTTAACTTTCTTTTCAGACTATGGCACTGTGGGAATATTGCTAAATCGAAGAAGAACAGAGAAGTAAAGATTTGATTTTCAAATAAATGGTAAATTTTCTTTAATAAGTACATGGAAAAGAAATATACAGTAATGAATTGAGACACCATCCAAATTTAAGACATTACAACAAAATTCAAAATAAAGAGGAAGTTTCCAGGATACATGTATCTCTAGATTAGCAATATGTAGTTCAGGGGAATTTATTAGTATACATGATGGATCCTAAAAGAACTTCTATGCAAGAAAAACATTCATAAAGTAACAAAAGCTGATAGCCAAACAAAAATATGTAGTAGGACACCAAAGAGAAAGAAAAAAAACCTAATATTTTAAGCAATATAGTTTAAAGATCCAATATCTACCTGATTTTTTAATTTACCCTCTAGATAAAACTCGAATGCTTTTGCTAATGTTTGAGTATCAAGTTTATTGTGAGAACTTGGTTAAAGAGTTATATATACATCAGAAGAGTAGGTAATATGTTTTGATCCAAATAATATAAATTGTTAAGTAAAAACCTTTAGACTTCTGAAACTTGGCATAGTATAACAGAGAATTTGCTGACTGTTTTGACACGTGAAACAACAAAACAAATCCTGAAAACAATATGCCAATTATTTCAGGGGAAAAAAGTGGAAGCTGAGAAAAGGAGCTTCCTCTTCTTAGGTGCTTGTTTTTTATATATTTTTCCCCTTCAACCACATTCTATAACTTTGCCACATAAGTATGAGAAGTTCTGGTTTGTGCTGAATACAAACTGGGAAGACATTTCATCTAAGCTGAGAACCTGTAAGTTTCCAGTGAAAGCTTTCTTGGTGAACTAACGGTGAAGTGGAACATTAAGTCATTCCATTAGCTTGGCTTGTGTCCTCTAACAAGTCTAGCCTTCTCAGATAATTTAATAACATGTGTATTTGAGCTCAAAAATACAGTATTGAGGTGAGAAATCTCCATTGCTTAAGAACAGAATTTCACACTACTGAAAATCTGAATGCCAAGTTGTCTCACATGACAAAGATCCTCTGCAGTAAAGACTTGCATGATGTGCTACTTGGTTTCTACTTGGCAGTGCCATCAGACAGTGGCCTGCATGTCTAGAGTACGGTCTTCAACCTTCAAGTACACAATTTTCTAAGAATACAATGCATGTGTTCAAATACATTTGTTTATGAAAGTGTATCTATAGCTTTCCAGTACCTGTACAAATTTCCTTCTCTGATTTCACAAAAAAATGACTTTTCTCTCTTCAATTTTTATCATTTTGTAATAATTAGGATCATAATCATGTGCTGAAATAGCACCAGAGGCAATGGTTCTTTTTTATTAAATATTGTTCTTATTCATTCTCAATGTTGATGAAAAGACAGTACGACCGCTGTAAGGATGATGCTGTAAGGATATTTTCCTAGAAAGAACATATCTCCAAGGCACCCACCTACTAAAGTTGCAAGCCATAGTCTAAGAGAGATGAACCATGTGTTATGAGTACCAGAATCCATGGAATAAGCAGAACCCTGGAACCTGAGGGTGACACATATCAAAAAGGGACACGGGTCACTATTCTCTTGCAAGTAAGGTAGGCTCCCAAATGAAGGAGCCTAAATGCAAAAGCACAGAAAAGACAATTTAAAACTTTCACTCCCTCCTTATATTTTGCTTGATTAATTGACTTTTTTAACCTTTTTATGTATGTATACCTAGAGATAGCTGTCATTGATTTTATAATCTTCTACTTTGTTTAGTCCCATAACCCTACTTCAACAGTTGTTTCTTTGTGGTATCTACTCTTCCTTGAGAGTTCACCAGTTGGATATGATCTCCCTATGTCTTCTGTCACTTCCTCTTAATATTTTCTCTCCCTCATTTTCCCCATTCAACTTCTGGACCCCATTATGTGTATTTTTTTTCTATTTTTCTTCTCTTTTATGTATATATGATTAAATTTAATTTTACATTAGAAAGGTATAACTTTTTGAAGCCAAACATAATTTATTTCTCTTTCTGTCTCTTTTTCTCTGAGAGCAGAGTGGTAGAAATCTCCTAAAACAGTTCTTAATCATCTTATATACTATAAGATTGGATTCTCAACTGTCAATGTTACTGAAAATGAGGTTTTCCTCTCAAAACAATTTTAGGCCTTAAATCCAGCATATAGAAACTCTCATATGGTGAAAAACACATTTATAAGAAAAGTCCACAGGGCAATGAAATAATAGTAAAATAAAATAAAATACAACCACAATAGTGAAAAAATTACTCTTCCTATGTATGGTGCAAACACATGCACAAAACACAACTATCATGAGAAAATAAATCCACATGTAGCCTTCAAAAACCCATAGATATCAAAAAGCTGATCTCACAGATGGTGACATGATGAAATTCCAAAATATTTAAAAACACTAATATTTAAAATTATTAAATAAACCAAATAAGAGACAAATAAGCAGCCAAATGAATTGTTGCATGAATTAAGGTATATAATGCAGAATATAAAGTAACACCTCAGTAATGAGTTATAGGGTTAAAAATACATCACAGAGAAATTCTAGAAATGAGAAACTCTTTCGAAAATTAAAGAATACAAGATAAGTCAGAATATACGGTATTAGGATTTGAGGACAAGGTCAGTATAGAACATGCAGTTGAAAATAATAACATAAAAATAACAGCAATGACACTATTATCCAAACACTCCTTGACAACTCTAAAAGAACAAAATTAAGGATCATTGCATTTGAGGAAAAGATTGAAGTAGAGACTAATGCAGCAAAAATGTATTACTTGAAATAATTGCAAAAAATTTACAAAGTCTGGGAAATGAGACATATAACCAGATAAAAGAGCCATTTAAGCCGCAAATAAACACAATCAGAAAAGTCCTCATGACACATCAGCAAAAGGCAGAAACTAAAAACAGCAAATAGCAGAAGCTGCTGCAGAGATGTGCCAAATTGATTGTATGTTCAAATCGATTAGAGTAACAAAAAGCCTGCATTTCAGAAGAGCTTTGAGTGAAGATTTTCAAGTTCTAAAACATCTTCAACCTATATTGGGCACAACTGTCCTGCAAAATTGAAGGAGCAATAAAGACTTTCCATGACAAATATAAACTAAAGCAATTCATTTTAAACCAAGTCAGCACTGCAGAAAATACTTAGGAAATCCCAAACATAGACAAAGTAGACAGCAAAATCCATGAGACCAAGGGAAGAAAAAAAATTCTCTGAGAGAATAGGTCTGTAAATGGTGAAAAGGAAGGAATCAGCCACTGGAAAAAAACTACAACAAGAATCAATGCACAGTTCTCTATCTCAAAAGTTAATATAAATGGCTTTAATATAAATGGCATTTGCCTAAAGATGGAGATCGGCAAATCGGGTAAATTGTCACAACTATGTGTTGCCTTCAACAGTGATATCTCATCTTGAAACACACACAAGACGAAATGGAGAGATTGAAAATTATACTGTAAGCAATTGTAGAAGAAACAGCTAGCCTAGTTTCACTCAAAGTTGACTTCAAGCAAGATTTAATCAGAATGGACAAAGGAGCTTATCACATTTTGATAAAGAGAAAAATTCACTAAAAAGAGATGCAAATATAAATATATGCACACCAGATATTGCCCCCAATTCCATAAAAACTTTTCTTTACATAAGTGGACAATAGACACAAATGCAATCAAAATAAGAGAAATCAATAACTCACTATCACAAGTAAATCAACTAGACCAAAAAAATTTAAAATATCAGAATTGACCTGCAACATACAATAGATGTATTTAACAGATATCTACAGAATGTTTCATCCAACAATAGCAGAATGCACATTCTTTCCAGCAGACTGTGTAACTTCTCCAAAATGACCATATTTTAGGCCAATAAAGCATTTATCAATAAACATAAAAGAATTAAACTTATATATCCTATCAGTCAAAATGGAATGAATCTGGAATTCAGCAGTCAGAAATACTTTAGAAAATGTACAAATACATGGGATTTGAATAACACACTTTTGTTTGATCAGCAGATTGCAGAATAAACCAAGGAAGAAATTTAAAGATTTGTAGAATTAAATAAAAATGAAAATTCAACATGTTGGAACCAGTAGGACATAATACAAGCAATTTTACGGGGTAAGCATATACCCTTTAATTTATACATTAGAAAATCAATGGAATCATCACTATCCTCTACACAATAAAATAGATTTGTAAAAAAATACTTTCTTAAAGTTAAAATTTTATTAAGATAAAGCCCAGTAGCTAAAAACAACAGATTCCTCATACACTTTGGCCAATTTTTCAAATGTCAATATTTTCAAAACAATATAGTACACTATTACAAGCAGGATATATATTGGAATTGGTACATATGGCATTTATACTCCATCCTCCCAAATGTGTCATGAACACACACTGTATTTCAACTATCTCCTTAATCTGCTCAACCTTCCCTAAGACTGTCAATCTTCACTTTGCACCATTTTCTCTTTAAAATTTAAACAGGCACTAAATTCCTACTCATTTACTAATATTTAGGTTAAAAAAAATAATTCTAATAGTTTCCTGTTCTAAATTAAAGCCACATCAATACACACAATATAGCATCACACCTAAATATAGTTACTTACTCAACTCGTTGGTATTAGGTAGTAAGAGTATCAAGGACTATGTTCAACTACATGTGAAATCTCCAGACTATACTTTTTGAAGCCTAAGTCTTTGTCAAAAAATGATTTCAGGAGTAAAAATATTATTAAAAATGAATTAAAATAAGTTATGCTTCAAAGAAATACCTGTATTTTAATAAGTTGTTATGTCCCATATGATAGTCTGAATATAGTTAAAAATAGTAAACATATAGCCCTCATCAAGTACTTTCAAAACATGTGTGTCTTTGTCTCTTTTGTGTATGTAATGACCTCAGTAGCATTTTATGTTATAGTTAATGATTTATTATATCCTCACTTTTTGTGGAGGGCATGGAACAGAGTAGAGCTGGAGAAGTAGGAAAGTGTTTGCACTACCCATATTTTTTAAAATTTGGATTAAAATTGAGAAAGAACATAGTTGAACTAATCATGTTATTTTGCTTTAAAGAAACTTGCACCACCAATCTGTTATTTAGTATTAGAAACAAATCTAAAAAAAAGTAAAAATTGCTGCTTAATTTTAAGAAATATTGAGACATCACAGAATCTAGAAAAAGATAAATTTTTCTTTTTTTATAATTTTATTTAAACAGAAAAAAAAACAAAACAAAATAGAATAAAGGGTAGCAACAATACAGTATTCCATGGAAAAAAGGAAAAGAACAACAAAAAAACCTAAGAAATTATTACTTGACAAATTACATACTGATTTCTTGGAAATAGTTGTTCAAATTACAAAGTTAAAACATGTAAAGTAGACATTCAAACAGTGAGACTGCTCCATGATCTGACAAAAAACAGCAATTTGGTCATCCTTGTTACCCACTGAAATATACATGCAATTATATCAAAAGGGTAGAATTAAACACAACAAAACAGAGCAAAGCAGATCACAAGAAAGCAATGTAAGAGACAAAAATTTCAAAACTAGACAATCGGAGATATTCACTCTCTATTATATTGACTCGTCCAATTAGTTATTCATATTGTCACATATAGGGAATTCACATGAAACAACCTAGTATGGAATTGATCTGAGCAGGACGAGGAGGGCATTTCAGGTCTTCAAGACCAGACATTAGGGAAGCCAAGAATGGCTGTCATAGTGTCTCTCATTCTCCTCAAAACAGCTGTCCATACCTTAATGTGTGTTGAACTTAAACAAGGCAAAGCAAGCTAAG
>PVJX010009379.1:0-61318 GCA_004027295.1 Dolichotis patagonum | reverse complement strand
ATTAATCTTATGTTATTTTTCTTTGCATCATCTTGCAGGGGTTGAATTGTTATTTCCTGATTCTTTGTTATTTTTAAGAGATCTTTCCTTTCCTGTTCACTGGCTGCGATCTTATCTTCGAGGTCTGAAATTCTATCTTTACTTTCGTTGAGGTGGTTTTGGCAGCTTTCAATTGCATTTTTGATTTCCTGTATATCTCTTTGAATCTGCTTTATGTATTCTGTTTGTTTCTTATAGTGTTCATTCAGGGATTCTGTTTGCTTTGTTCCTCTAATTTTTTAGCTGTGTTTTCACTAGATGTGTTCACTATTTCTTTCACTATTTTTATCATTTCTTCTTTTACCTGGGTAAGTACTTCTGATTTGAATTTCTCCATTGCTTCCCCTAGTTGCATCTTTATTTCATTTGACATCATTTCAGACATTTCAGGTGTATGGATTCTTTTTTCTTCTATGTACATGGCTCCTAAGCTTTCTTGGGGTGGGCTGGAGTTTGAAGCCTGCCTTTTGGTCTTTCCTTTTGTCATTTTTCTATATTTCCTTGCTTTGAGCGGTGTTCCAAAGCTTCCTCTGGGTGTGTGGCGAGTTACCTCCTGCACCCTCAGTTCCTGGAGCAGCGCTGGCTTGCCCACAGGCTCTTGGCTCCCTAAATTGAAAGGTGGAAGCTGGGCCTCATGAACTGGGGCCCGCGGAATCTCGGGCCACAGTCCGGTGTCCAAGGGGGTGAGTATGATCTCAACCGCTGGGAGTGCTGGTTTTAAGCTCTCCCCAGGCCAGCCCACACCGGGCTGTCAGGCCCCCAGCTCGGCCTCCACCTCCCAAACTGCGAGAAGGCCACTGAGCGTGTTGCACTAAGGCGGTGGAGCTTCCAGGACTCTGTCCAGTGTACCCGGTAGCTATCCAGAAGTTCAATTGCCCAGAGCACAGGTCGCCAGCTCTCCACCTCTCCACAAGCCCACCTTGGGCTGGCAGGACTCACCTTGCAGGGTCCTAACTCCCCTCTGCAGGCTCTTGGCTCCCTAAATTGTAAAGCGGATGCTGGGCCTGGGGAACTGGATCCCGAGGAAACTCAGGCCACAATCCTTTGTCCTAGGGAGCAGGAAAGATCTCCCAGGTGGCTAGTCCCCCAGCTCGACTTCTGCCTCCCGAACTGAGACAAGGTGGCTGGGCATGCTGTACTAAGGTGGTGGAGCTTCCGGGACTCAGTCCAGTGTACCGGTAGCTAGCCAGAAGTTCGATTTCCCGGGGCTCTGTGTCAACTACTTTATAAACAGCCTCACTGCTCAGTTGTTTCTCAGCAAATGAAATGGACTTAAAAAATACTATTGGTGGGCTGGGGATTTAGCTCAGTGGTATAAGCACCTGCCTGGCAAGTGCAATGTCATGCGTTCGATTCCCAGTACCCCCCCCCAATACTAGTGGTGTTATTTTAACCTGCCTATTTTAAAAGACAACATCTTGGGAGAGGGGCTGAGGGGGGAGAGTGAAAAAAGAAGAGGGGTAAAGGAATTGAAAAATGACCAAGATATGTCATATGCTTGCACCAATCCCCCACAATGAACCTCATTATTCTGTATCACAAATATGCACTAATAAAAACATAAAAAGAGAAGAAAAGAAGACTTTAAGCTCTACAAGGCAGGGACTAGAGAGGCAAAATAGTGTAAGGGCAGTTGAACTCTGATCTCAAAATGCTGGAATTCAAATCCTGGCACTGATACTTACTAGCTGTGGAACTGTAAGAAAATTGCTGAACCTTTCTGTACCTTAATTTCTTCATCTATAAAGAAAAGATGATAACAGTTACTATGGGGTTGCTTTGAGAATTAAATGAGCTAATCCATGAGCAATGCCTAAAATAGTACTGGCATGCAGTGAGGCTTAGCTGTGCTTATTCTTCTCCATGAGTGGCATCTAGCTAGGTAATTCCCAGTAGCTAGCACAAGAGCCAATGCAAGCAAGATCCCTGATAAACATGTTAGATAGCTGAGAGGATGCAATACTTTCTGAGAAGATGTAAGCACCTGGGCTTTAACTACTGATGAACAGGCAGAAGAGTAGCTGGACGTCTGGCCCCAAGAAATTCCAAGTTCCTAATTCCAGTGGGAAGTGACAGTCATCAGGCTTCAAGGCCTTTTCTACCTCCCCAGGCAACTTGACATCCATAGCCTGGTAGGTCATGTGACTAGCTACCTATGATCCTAAGCTCCAAAGTCAGATACTTAAATTCAAGCCCTCACTTTGTCATCCTGTTACTTACAGCCTCAGTTTCCTCATTTGCAAAATAGCGTTGCTCACATGTACCCTGCAAGGAAGCTGGGTAGATGAAATATCATGTGGAGGAGGTAAAGTCTCCTGTTCCTGGCCCCCATCCATGGTGATGGTGACAGTGAATTTAATAAGGTCAACAGAAGTTCGCCCAGATGGAGCTCATCTGATGGCCAGCTCATCTGTCTGAGTGTTGCTTCTTACGGGATTTGGGTCCTTCTACCAGGAACAAGGCTTCCTGAATAGTCCAGGATCTGCTCTCAAAGCCAAAAGGCTACATGAAAAGGCAAATTCTTTATTTGATCCCAAAATAGACTGGGCTCCATGGAGGTGACACAGCTGCCTGAGCATAGAGAGAATCTGCACAGAGAGTTCCTCCCCAGGGCCAGTGCAAGCAGGGGCATGCAGCTGCTTCAAAACTGGCCCGGGGCCCAGTTTACCCTGCTGAGACCCTAAAGCCATCAGACTGTCCTGCTTCTTCCTCATCTCATCTAATTCTCACAATGAATCTGCAGGTGAGCAGCCTGACCCCATCATACCCATGCTATATATTTTTTTTTAATCTTTGAGCATCTAGTGATGTCTCCATTCATTTAATGCATTTTTCAGAGAAATAAGTTGCTATGGTTTAAACCTAAAATGCCCCCCAAGTCTCACTGTTCTCAGGTAGGGCCTGATTGGAAGAGGTAAGTTCCTGAGGGCATGACCTGAAGTGTGTATTCTTGTCCCTGGCTGTTCTTTCTGTCTATATCTATCTACTTCCTGGATGCACCGAGGTGAGCAGTTTTCCTCTGCCAGGCTCTTCTAGCATGAAGATTCTGCCTTGGAGCTTGTCAACCATGGACTGAACTCGCCAAAACTATGAGCTGAAATAAATCTCTCCTCTCAAATTGCAAGTGTCAGGTATTTTGTCCCACGGATGGGAAACTGACTAATACAGTAGCTAAATCACATGAATCAAAGAGAAATGCATTAGCTAAGATCATGTAAGTAGCACATGACAAAACTGGATCTGTTTGACTTCAGAGTCCTGTACATTAATTTATCCATCTATTATTTTTTTAGGGTTTACCACAAGGTGGGCACTGTATCATGTTCTCTCTCTCTCTTTCTTAAATATGTTATCTATTTCCCAGTACTCCAAGACCCTAGTATCTGAGGTAACTTAACAAATATATTAAGTCCTTCCATTTGTCAGGCACTGTGCAAGGTTCTGGGACAAGGGATCACACAGAATCCTCCTGTCAATCCTGTGCAGTTGATCTTTTCATTGTTTCTATAGATAACAAAATGGGCAATTTAAAGAGGAACTTATCCAGGCTCACACCCTTGCATCCTGGATATAAGCTTACATCCATCTTACCCCAAACTTACTGTCCCAGAATATAGTCAAAGGAAAAATGCAAAGCAAATTCCATGGAACGTTATTTATAGTCACAAAACACTGAACACTATAAGCAATTCTAAGCGCTAAGATTGGAAAGGGCTAGAATGGCAATGCAAATGGGGACACGTCTATGTCAGGAGATGGCAAATGACAGCCTGTGGGCCACATCCAATGGATGGCTTGCTTTTATAAATAAAGTTTTATTGGAATGCAGACACACCCATCATTTACAAAATATTTGTGGCTGTTTTGTGCTTTAGCAGCAGAGCTGAGTAGTTGGTATAAAAGGACCACAGCCTGAGACCCTAACATATTTGCTATTTGACCTTGTCTCAAAAAAAAAAAAAATGTAAAAGACTAGGGATGAATCTCAGTGTGAAGGTTCTGGATTTGGTTCCGACTACCACAAAAACAACCCTCCCCCCGCAAAACAAACAAGCAAACAAACAACCTAAAAAAAACAAAGGAAAAAAACCACCTTCCATAGAGACCAGTATGTAAGTCAAGGGAGGGTGCAGTGCTCTGGTGGCAGTTGAGCGGGACACATTTTATGTCATTCTCTGTAGCTCGCCCAGAGGCTGCCCTTTGCAGAGGGTTTTGCAGGCCCTCCAGGGTGTCCTGGAGCCCAGCTGTGTCATGCCACTCCCAGGACGCTCTGGAGTCCCTGGTCTTCCACCAGCTGAGAGCCCTGGAGATCAGGGAGGACACTGCTGCCCATACCCAGCAGAGTCATGTTCTCTAGAAGTGAGGACTGAGGGCAAGAACAAGGTTTCACGATGAAAATGAAAAAGCGCAATTCAGGCATGTGCTTTCCTGGAGGATCCTGGGTGCAGAGAAGGAACAACTCAAAGTCTCTGCATCTAGCCTATTCCCTAGTGCTGGTCCACAGCCCTATCCAAGCCCAGGCCTCCCCAGCCCCTGGAAGTGCTGACAGCTGGTATTAGCTTACTAAGGCCTGCTTCCTGCCCGGGGCTCTGCTGAGAATCTGACAGGAATCATTTCACTGAATCCCAAAGAGAGCTGTATCAGGCACTGTCTCCACTCCCATTTCACTGATAAGGAAACCACCGAAGTCAAAACACTGACAGCCTCATCAGTCCTTTTCTCTGGACTCCCTGATCTACTACCCTCCCCCCAGGCTGGCTTCCCAGTGCCACCCTGCCTACGGGCACAGTTCGTCTGAAGTTTCTGGCTTCTCGGACTCTGTGACACCCAGACTGCCATCCTAATGAGGTTGCCATGGCCTCATGGATGTGAGATGTGACAAGATTGGCAGGATGGCAGGGGTGAGGAAAGGCCTACCAGTGGCCAGAAGTCATGTATGGTGGTGGTGGTGTACAAATATAGACCTCATGACACCATCCAGGGCAGGGTCACCCTCATTCCACAGTGGCATTCTTAGGGCTATAACTTTGTGGGCTGATGATGGCCGACCATCCCCACTGCCTGGGGGACACTGAATGGTATTGTGGGAACCTTGGGCTTTGGGACCAGACAGTCCTGTGTTCGGATCCTTGCTCTGTCCCTCAGAGCCTCTGTAAACCTGAGGTGATTCCACAGGCAGTTGACCTCTTTGAGTCTCAGTCTCCCCAGCTGTAAAATGGAGCCAATGATATTTATCTCTAAGAGTCTTTGTGGGGACATAGAAAATTCATTTGCAGTCACATTTGCTTTTGGCGAAGGCTGGTTCCTCTTGCACCTGTTCCTCATCAGTCCCTGCAGCACTGGGGCTGACTCCTCCTGAGGCCAAAGACACTGCCTCTCAGAGCCCAGTAACCTGAGCAGCTCCAGTGATACCCGCTACGTGCCTGGCAAAGACCTGAGCCAATGCAGCACACTGGGGCTGGACGCAGGGTCCAGGCACCTGATTCTAAACAATGGGCTATTCTGGGGCTTTAATTGCTCACAAGGGGAAGGCAGGTTCTGGGCAGTGCCAACCTTGAAAGTTGTTACAAGCATTGGGCAGAGACAGTGGAACAGACACAGCAAGTGCAGGTGCAGAAATGCCAGCCCACAGCTGCGAATCCCGGAATGTCACCAAAGGAAGGTGTGTTGACCCTCTAGGGGGACTACAAAGGGGAAAATGGAGGCACCACAAGGAGACAGCTTTGATCACTGTTTCAAAAAAAATAAAAATAAAAACAAATTCACCAAGCACCTCCTGAAGCCAAGCTCCGTGCTGTGCCACAGGGACCTCCCAGAGTATGAGGGGCAGGGTCTACACACGCAATTACTGGTGTTAAAAGGAGGCACAGACATGGCCTGGGAAGATGAAGGCATCCCCCCAGCGCTGATCAAATAGTCATTCATCCCGTAACTATGTGCTCCGTTCCCTCAGGTGTCAGTGACACGGCCTGGAAGAGCCTAAGCCTTGCCTTCCTGGGGCTTACAGTCTATGGCTCAGCAAGGCAGCAAAGGGTCAATGACGAGCACGGAGTGTCAGAGTGTGTAACTGCCAGAAAGAAAACGAAAGCAGAAAAGGAGATAGTGAGTGCCTGCGGCTGGTTGGCGTTTGCAGGCAGACGGTCATGGTCACTGCTACTCTGACAGATGCACACATGAGACAGGCAGGGTAAGGGATGCTGCACCCTCCTGAGTGAAGAAGGGGAACCAGTGTCCTTGACTGACCTGCCTCAGGGGCCACAGAGAAACAGGAACAGAGGCAGGGCCTGCCCCCCATCGCTGGTTACACAGCCAGAGCTGATCCTTCCATGAGGTGCACCCTTTCCGCCCCAGCCACTGTCCCTCCCTCCATAGCCCCCAGGGAGAGGAGCACCAGGGAGCTGCCAAGTTGGGGGACAGAGCCAGGCCTGCCCACCACTGCTTCCTAGCTGGATGGTTTCCCAGGAGACTGGGATGGGCAGCCAGGCCCTTCACCCTCTGGATGCTGCAGGCAGGTTTGTCCCTCTACCCACATGGGAGTCATGGTGTCAGATACACAAGGTCTCCTCGCTGCTGAGCTGTGTGACCTGGATCAGTTCAGCAGAGCATCTGTCAAAACTGGATGCTGTGCTGTTCTTGAAGAGCTGCTGGGAAGACTAAATAAAGGAAGGCATAAAATGCCTCTGGGAACCAGTGGCCTGCTGTGGGCTGGGCAGAATCAGGCACTGGGCCCCTCTCCCATCAATTCCTCCCACACCCCACTTGCCTGCAAGCCAGAGCATCCTTCCTTCCTCAAGACTCCTATACCGCTGAGAGTATGTTTTCTCTTTCTGCGTCCATCACTGGCCCCTGAACAAGACAGTTAGCTCCCAGACAGTGGCCTGCCTTCTGCAAGTCCTTAGAGCCACCTGCCTGGGCTCAGCAGAAAGCCCATGTAGTTACTACTCAATAAATCTTTCATGCAGCTTCCAGGAAAGTTGAACTTGAAGACTAGGGTATGTAGATTCCTGGATCCAGAGTCAGCTTTTTCATTAATGAAACTATCCTGGGCAAGTTAACTTTTTTTCCTTTTTGTAAATGAAGATAATAATCAGTGCCTGAATTTCTGCAAAACTACATGGTGATTCCAATATTAGTGTTTCCATTATAGACTCATGGGTTGAGACAAGATTTTATTCAGTTTAGAACCTAATACTACGATCCATGCCACAACTTCCTGTCCCCTGGATGTTCCATCTTTAGGTTAACTCCTCAGTGACAGGGAACTCACGACCTCCCTCCCGGGCAGCCCATGCTATGTTTTGACTGCTTCTGAGCCTTAGAAATTTTGCTGAGCTCTAGGATGCACAGAGAAGAGGGAGTGGTGAGTAAGCCTGGGAGAGGGGCTGGGAGATGTGCAGGAGTGAGGCCGGGAGGGTTCCTCGGAGCTGATAGCACCGGAAATGGTGCCTCAAGTCACCAGGCCAGGGAGCACTTCCTGATGGGGCTTGCCGCAGGCTGCCAGCAGCCCTCCCCAGACAAGCTGGCACTGAGGGTGCCTACTCTGGTCGTGGCTTCCGAGTCAGACAGCCCATCCACAAGACACCTAGCCCAGCTGGCTCTGCCCGGGCTGCTCAGAAGCTGGACCACAGAGCCCTGGGTTCTCAAGTCTGGATGTATGATTTATGACTCCGATGAGCTCACCGGCTAGGGTGGGGGCGATCTGAGGGGAGGCAGGAGGGAAGCTGCTTATGGATTTTAACCCTCTGATGTTACTGGCTGGGAATTTAACATCAATAATTCAAGGCAGTGGGGAGAATGGGACAAGAAAAAGGCAAAAGAGAGAGGGAGGTGAGGAGGGAAGGGAGAGAAGGCATGGGGGAGGGGAAGAAGAAAGGAAAAGAGGCAAAGATGCATTCTTTGAGTGTTTCCCATGGGTACCCGACCTCCTTCCGCTTGATTAAACCTCACTGGAATCTGTGAGGCAGTTCCTGTTATCCCCACTGACTACATGAACGTACTCAAGATTGAAGAGGAAAAGTGAAGCTTTCGGGTGGTGGGGATTTGAACCCAGAGCTGCTGACTCTAGGACCCAGTTCTTTCTACTACACTCTGGCTCCAGAGGGTGGCTAGGTCCTCGGCAGCCTCCAGACACCCAGCTCACATTCTGGGTCTGACTATGGGGAAAGAAGCATGGAGAGATTTGCTCCCATTCTCCCCCCCCACCCCGAGAAACCAGCCATTGGCCTTTTGGACAGCACCAGAACTTTGTTGCTGAAGCTGAAAAAAAAAAATTAACTGCTATATTTAAAAAGCATTGTTCAGTTGCTATGGCAACAAAGGGGCTAAGAATAATATAAAAAGATGATTTGCCAGGTTGTCACTGGCAACCCAATTTTAAGGGTGTGTGTGTGTATGCGTATGCGTATGTGTATGTGTGTTAAAAGGAGTTGGGTGGGGGAGGTGGCCAGGTTCAGACCATCTTCTCTGCTCCCTCTGGCATCATCTGCTCTTGTGGCATGTCCAAATAGTGGCAAGATGTCAGGCATCTTACCATCTGGCAGAGTTGGGGAAGAGCTGGTTCACCTGGCCCTGAACCTGAAGATAAAGGTGGCTCACAGTTCCCTAATTGCTGATCCCTCCCAGCAGCCCCTCACTGCCTGGGCTGCTTCCTTCTGCTGTGGAACCTCAGCCGGAGGCACCTCGCAAACAGATGGCTCCCGAATAGCTTCTTCTCTCCGACCTGGGAGCTTTCAGCCTGCCTGGCAGACTCCCCAGGGACCACCAGAGAAAACAGATGGCCAAGAGAGGAGAGTGGGAGATGGATTTATCGATCTGCAGCCTGGATGTGAGCGGTGGGCGGTGGCTTGGCAGACCTATGCATGGGCAGCCTGCTCCCTAAAGGTCCTGCAGAGAGGCACGCATGATGTCCGGCCTGGATCTGGAGGTTGGGCGGGGTCCCTGGTGAGGACTCACAGCAGGCCTGGGGAGGGTGGGAAGCTATGCAGTGAACTATGGACCCTCATCTACCAGCCCGCTGCTCACTGGGGCTGAGATGGCAGCACCCATGGGAAGAGCTGCACAAAAAACAGACAACAAACAAAACACCCATGGCAGCTGACAATTGAGCTTTAGAAAGGGCTCTGCAGTTTTCACCTCTGTCACAGTCATGCAATGTGAAGGAAAGTTTTGTGATCAGTGAGAACAAGGTCCCCAGCCCAGATCTGTCACATACTGCCATGTGAGTTTGAGCAAGCCCTTTAGTATCTCTGAGCCTTGGCTCCACCAGAGGGAAAATGACACTCTTGGGACTGTGACTGGATCTCAATAAACTGAGATTTATAAGGTGCCAGGCCCAGGGCACAGAATATCCCCAGTGCTCAGCATATCACGGAGAGAAACCTGTACTGCAGCCCCTGTTGCTGTCAGGCCCAAATCGAAAGCCACAGAGGCCCTTTGCACAAAAAGCACGGAATGACAGACAGATGCCAGTACATAAGGATGGACCGTGAGGGACTCCAAGAGACCAGACATGCCTAGAGGGCTCAAAGAATCCCAAAGGAAGCTGGGCTGATGGTGCAGTTCTAGGAGGAGGAAGAGGAGGGAAACCAGTCCAGCAGAGGTAGTGGTCCCAGCGAAGGCAGGGAGGTGAGAGCAGGCCACAGCCGTACCAGGTTGGACCCAATCGGCGAGGGGTGGGAAGGCCCGTGAGAAAGGAGCAGTCACATCCATGTGAGGCTTAGTGGGGAAGGTGGATGTACCGAGTGAGCCAGAGCCAGGGGTCCCTAGGGAGACAGGTCTAAGAGCCCTGGCCAGAAATAAAGGTGCCCTGGCTAAGGCAGGAAAGTGCTTTCTAGTTTTCCAGACACATCCATGTTCACTCGGTCACCCCAGGGTAGACAGAAGGACACCCTGTTTACATTCTGTCCCCACCTCTGCCTATCAAGGCTTCTGATGCACTGGTAGCTATGCACTGATGCCTCAGCATCCCCAAGCAGTGGGAGAGTCCAGGAATACCAGAAAGGCACAGATCAGGGAGTAGTCTCATGGGTGGGTGTGGTCACTGAGGTTTTCCTGGAGGGGCAACTTTGGGCAGCCTTCTGAGCAGATAGCAGGGCACAGGGAAACTGCTTGGACCTGCGGGGAGGAAGGAGGTAAAGGAGTGGGGTGAGGCTGGGGCAGGAGCCATGAATGTCAGACTGAGGGGCTGCAGAGCTGTGGGGAGCTAGGGCCACTGGGCAGGATAGGAAGATGTGAGTATAGAAGCTTCAGGAAACCAGCGTGGATCACACAGACCACATTCCTCTCCCCTCCTCATTGTAGGCAGAATCCTCCTTGCCCAATTTTCTGAGAGCCAGCAACACACCCTGGGCCTCAAGCATCCTGCCATGGAAAATGGGTACATTTACTCAGCAGCAGGTCTTATTTCAACAGAAAACAACTAGCCTTGGCTCTGTTGCCCACCTTCAGCACCCACAGATTACCCTGTGTGGTACTCCTAGGTTGCTCCGTTCTGGGCTGGTTTCCTACAGTGGAGGCACTGAGTGCAGTGTGCCAGGGAGTATTCTGGGCCTTAGGGGAGTTCAGACTGAGTTGGCTGTGAGCTGCCTCAGCTGGCCCAGCATCTGGAGACCAGAACTTAGGTAGAGACAGCCCCGTGAAGATTTGCCCTGTCTTCTCTACCCTCTTCCTCTTTCAATCAATTTTTGTTGAGTACCTCCTAAGGGTTAGGCATCACTTGTGTGAATCAGACACACAACACCTATGCCCCATTAGAACTTAAATTCTAGCTGGGGAAATGAAATGTGTCAGGTAGTAGACCAGGGGGAGAAAATAGAAACCGAGGAAGGGAAGAGAAAGCAGCACAGCAGGTGAGGGGGAAGGATTCTTTCAAGCGGGCAGCATTTGAGTTCAGGCCTGGAGGAAGTATACAGCAGCAAGAGCCTCTGGGAGGAAGGAGTGGCCAGTGTGGAGGCTCTGAGGCAGGAATGGGCTAGGTGTGTTTGTCGGACTCTGTGTCTAGTGCTCTGGGGGAACAGAGGGACACGGATGAGGTGAGAGAATTTCACCTCATGCTGCCGGTGAGGAGCCAAGCAGGCTCACAGGGAGGATGTCTGGGGTGGGCTCATTAAATAACACTGCATGGGGGATGGGACACATTTTAGGGCAGGGGCTCTGGCCAGAGGATGAGCACAAACTGTGGAAGCAGGCAGAATAGACGTCGGATCTGTCGTCCAGCCAGTGGTCACTAAGCACCTGTCCCATGGCAGGCTCTAGCTGTGCGTGGCTCTGTCACACGGCCAAACCCATGTGACTGAGATGGACATCCGCATGGAACGTGCATATAAGTGGGGCTCACAGAGGTGGGCTCACGGGATCCCAGGACCCTAGAATCTGTGATCCTAGAATCAAAATGAGGACGTGCTGGAACTGGAGAATCCAGACCACCATGCACAACTTCTCAGCACAGGACAGTGGCCCTGAAGCCAATCTGAAGCACAAGAAACCAAGGCCTTGTTCCCCTAGTATCCCCTAGACAGCAGCCAGTGGCAGGGCCAGGACCTCCTACCCAGGAGTCCAGAATCCTAGGCCAGAGAGGCTTATAGGGTTTGGGTAGAGATGGCGTGGCCGGGGGGCAGGCAGGCTGGCTGTGAGTCTGTACTCCTTGCTTGCTAGGTCATGGAATCTTTCCATGAACTTCATCCATAAAATGGGCTAATATTGCATCTGTCTCAAATGCGGCACAGTAAATGCTCCAAATGCTTGCTGCTTTTGTGATTATCAGTGGGAATTCATGGATGCTGGTAGGTGACACAGGTGGGACATGCTGAGATCTGAACTGGCCGCCCCAGCTACACAGTAGGCTGAGCATCGCGTGAGGGTCACACAGGAGCATCAGTAACGAGAACATGGGCTACTTCACTGGCACCTGGAAACCCTGACATGGTGGGTGTGGCCCGACAGGGGCCTCTTCTATCCCCTCCCCTCCCCTTTCTTTTTTACTCTTTTAGGCACACACACACACACACACACACATGGTCATGCTGCAGCTACAGCTCTCAGATCTTGACCCAGCCCAGGGCAGCAAGAGCCAAGATGGCAGGAAAACAGAAGCTGAGCCTGAGGTGAGATGCCTCCTGTAACCCCACCTCTAGGCTGGGCTGCAACTGGCCTCAGTGGACCAGGCTGACCAGGAGGCTGGGAGGGCAGAGCCCAAGCCAGGCCCAAGTGATATAAGTACATGCTCACAATGATGGGATACCGAGGCCAGCAGTGGGGACTATGCTGCTGTGACCACAGCTGAGGGGTGCACAAAGGGTGACCACACACCAGAGGACCTCCTGGCAGGGAAGTTGTGAAGGGTGGGGAGGATTTGACCAAGCAGAGTTTGTTGCTAAGAGAACAGCATTACAGAAAAAATAAAAAGCCCTGTGGGAAGGCATGAAAGTGACCTTTTCAGGGTGTGGGACCCGCAGAGTAGCTTTCTTTGCCGCTGGGGTCCTCTCTGATGGAGGAAGATGGGGCAGGGGTGGAGCGGACGCTCTTTCACATCCAGGTTTCAGCGGCACCTCCAACCACCAGTTCTTGCTGCATTCACAGGAATAACTCACCTGTCTATAAAAAGCTGGGCCACCTAAGCGCGTCATTTTTCCTTCCTGTGGCTCACTTTTTCCATCTCACAATGGGTGTGTCCCTGACACGGGATGGGGGCTGCTCAGAAGTAGAGGTTCCTGACCAGCATTAGCTGTTGACTGAGCCTCCATGCCAAGTGTGTCCTTGTCCCTGCCAGGAAGGCTTGAGCACACTGAAAAGCCTTGGGGTTCTTGGGACCCCAAATCATAATAACAGAGGGACGACAGGGTGACCAGACTCAGGAGACAGACACCAGGCCCTTCCTCAGCATCATCACAGTCCCACGGCAGCCCTGGTAAGATGCACAATTTGTGTCAGCACCAACGTGATGTGGTGGGGCAGACACCAAGAGACTCGGGCGCCTGCCTGGGCCTATACTTAGTTAAGCAGCAGAGCCAGGACCTGAACCCCATACTGTTCACTTCAGATCCTCATGTCTTTTCCTGCAGTCTGAGGAGTCTCTTGCCCTAAGCTGCACAGGCTAAGGAAAAATCTAAGACGGAAATTATTTACCTCCCGTCACATAAGGACTTGGCTTTGGAGGGTGGCCCTGGCAAAGACATACGGCCTGCTCCAGTGGCCAGCTTCCTTGATGGACACTGGCTTCAACTCTAGCCCAGTGGCCCTTCCAACCTACTTGGCCTTCTTGAGCCTCCTGTGTCCACCCTCAGCACCCCTGCCAGACCTCCATCTACACCCCAGGTGCTGAAAGTCCTCAGAGCGGCCAGAGATTCTCTGAGCCACCACCAAATGGCCCGGATTGTGCCCAGGCTCCAGCAGTGCCTTTCAAAGGGACTAACAAAGGAGGAGGGCTGTCTTTTTTCACCACTGAGACATCCTGTCCACAGGATGGTCCAGGCACAAGACACACTTGTGGGAACAACTCTGCATTTTTCTGAAAAGATTTGACTCACCCACTCCCAGCAGTACCAGCCTTGCTGGGCTCCCACCTTCCCAGAGTGCGTTACACACAGTGCTGTGTGAGCAGTCAGGGAACCACAGGTGGAACCAGAGCCAAGGGCTGATGGTGAGGTCGTGGGCAGAGAAATCAGTACCGTGCACTGCTGGTGAGAAGATAAAATAGTGCAGCCACTGTGAAAAACAGTATGGCGATGCCTCCAAAACATAGAAGTACAACTACTGAATGATCTAGCAATCTTATTTCTGGGTATTTATCCAAAAGAATTGAAAACAGGATCTCAGATGTCTGCACTCCTGCGTTCATCGCAACACTGTTCACAATAGCCAAGATGTGGAGACAACCCAGACGCCCATCGACAGATGAATTGACATAGAAAAGCAATATGTGTGTGTATAATCAAATATTATTCGGCCTTAAAAAGGAAGGGAAATCCTGCAATATGTGACAACATAGATGCTAACTAAAATGAGCCAATCACAGAAGGACAGATACTTGCATGACTCTACTTATATGAGGTGTCTAAAATAGTTCGACTCAGAGAAACAGAAGGTGGATGGTGGTTGTCAGGAGCAGTGGGAGGGGGAAATGAGGAGTTGCTATTCAACAAGCCTAAATTTTCAGTGAAGCAAGTTGAGTAAGTTCTAGAAATCTGTACAACACTCAGCCTATGGTTAACAATACTGCATTGTACCTTTAAAGTTTGTTTAAAGGATACTGCTCATGTTAGATACTCTTAACTATAATTTTATAAAGCTCATAATGTAAAGCAAGTAATGTAGGTAGATACACCGGTTAATTACTCGGGTTAGTGGCAAATGTTTGTATAATAATCTACATCCTGTGCCAGGCCAGACGCTGAGCTTTTACCTATATTAATTCATCAAACATGCCATAAACGAAGTACCATTAGCACCACTGCAAGCCAGGAGGCTGAATAACTTACCCCTGAGCACTCTGCCACTCACAGGAACAGAGCAGCAACTAGAAGCCAAGCAGGCAGCCCCAGAGTCTGTGCTCTTAATATGACTTTTGCTGCCTCTTGGGACACAGAACTCTACTCCCTCAGAAAGATGTGCATCAGGAAGCAGAGAGGACATGGTGGTCTTCATTCCGAGGAGGGAGCATAGACATTTTCCTAAGGGAAGGATACCTGCATTCACAGGAATAACTCACTTATCTATAAAAAGCTGGGCCACCTCAAAGACTTTCAGAGACTTTCAAAGACAAAGAAACTCCATCCTCTCTGAAGCCTAAGGAAGCCAGCTGCAGAAGTGCTACAGGAGATGCTGAAAGGGTTCTGCCCAGGGAGCCCACTTTCTGCCATGATTCTGCCCAGGGAGCCCACTCTCCGCCCTGACCCACAGGCTCCATTTCCTCCCTCCTGTGTGCTCCAGGGGCTTTGAAGGGAGAATCTCCTTTGCAGCCTTCCCCTGGCTGCAGCCTTCCTGCTGGCCGCCCTTCAAGGAGAGTTCTTATCCCATGTCGTCTCATCTCTCTGACCTTACAGGAGCCTGACATAGCAGGGGCCTGTGGTGGAACTGGTGCTTGTGAAATATTTATTGAAGTGACATGAATTTTCTTTAGATGCCAGATCTTGCCCTAACCTGACTATAAGATCAACAAAATAAACTTGGCCTATTCTGGCTCCCTCCTTCCTTCCTTCTCTCCCTCCATTCAACAGATATTATTGAGTAATCAGTCTACATAGCAACTGGAGACAGCAGGGCAGTCTCTAACATCCGGGTACTCAAACCTAGTGGGGAGAGAGACAGAAAAAAGCTATTTCAGTGTGACAGAGACCCTGGAGTGAGTCCAGGTAGTGTGGGAACTAGATGGATGGGTTTGTGTGTAAGGGTCTGTTTCCTGGGAGTGGCTTCTAAAGTAGACCTCAATTTTGTGTGGGAATTGAGAGGGAGGGAACAAGAGGGGGAGATGGGCAGAGAATACAGACTTGTGTGTGAACTAGGAGGAAGGAAGTTAGAGTTTTCAAGACAGAGGTAACCATATTTGCAAGGCTGGGGGCTCAGAAATTGCACCGTGCTGGGAGTGGGTGCTATAACTTGGGGTGAGAGAGAAAGAGAGAAGCAGGTAGATAGAAGCCCTTACAAGTCACTATAAAAGGATTCAACATTTCATTACCCTAGAGGCAAAAGGGTTGCTCTAGGATGGGGAGCCATGCAGGGCATGCTGGGACCAGATTTGTGTTGCAGGATCCCCCTGGTTCGCCATGGGGACCAGACTGGAAGGTTACAATGGGGCCAGTCAGAAGCAGCTGTAGACATCCAGGTCAGACACAGTTGCCAGAAGTGAGAGTGGAAGGAAGGACACACTTGATGGACTTCAAGCTCCCAGGACCCAAGTGCCTAGCACTGGGGTAGTGGGGACTGGCAAGGCTGTGCATCAGAGATGAGGCCTCAGTCCGGGGCATACCGCCCCTTTCAGGGAAACCCTCTTTCTTCTGCCACACCCCCATCCTCATTCCATTGCCATAACTGGAAGTCATGGAATTCTTGGGGGAACTCCATGAAATACTGAACTTCTGGCTCCATCACTGGAGCTGGGAGCAATTTCACTAGCAGAAAATGTACCAGCGCCATAGAATAATAACCACATACACAGTATAAAAATATACCGCAAAACTACACAGAATTGCCTGATTCTAACGTGTCTCATTAATCTTTGTTTGCTACTTGTACATTTCATTTCAGTGTCTGTGAGTACTCATTAGCAGTCAAGCTGTAGCAGGTGCCAGGCGCTTAAGAAGAGCCAATGGGAGGAAAATATCAAATTGAGATCATTATAAGTAATAATTTTGTTCTTTGCTGCCAAATGGGAAGAGATAGATATGAATTTAGTTTAGCAGGGGAACTTCTCCAGAGAGCTTTCAGAGCCCAGGGGTAGGGTGAAGTTTAGGGTTAGTTCTCCAGATCTTTCCATGGTCAGAACTGGAAGGCCACCTTATTAACGAGATCAGGCTAAAGAATGAAAAATCAAGAGTACCTTGACCTCTGCTGCAGGTACTAAGCTGCTTGGCTTTAGGCAGGGAGAATAAGCAGGTTTCCCAGCTTCCTTCAGATGTCATCACCTGCTTGTGCAGCCAGAGGCACTGTGTGAGCTAAACATAGCCTTTAGTTTCTCCTGGGAGCAAAGCAGCCTCAGGGGCAGCCTAACCAGGAATCCTCTCTCCAGGTCTTCAGGTGTAGCACAAGGTAACATCCTGACCATGGGCTGCAAGAAACCCTTCCACCACCACCTACTACCACCTTTCAAACCACTCCACATAAACAAGCATAAAATCGAGGTGACAAGTATGCTTTGCAAATGCAGCTGCAAGGAAAGTCTACTTGCTGGCACACCTGGGGAATGCTGCCCACGCTCTCTCCCTAGAACAGGAGGTAAGGTTACTTCCTAGAAGGGAAGGAGGGGCTAGACTGCACAGGCTGCCTAGGACTGAACAAGCAGTTGGATGTTTTACTATGTACTACTGCTGCCAACTCAAGTGAGTAGAAGTGTCCACCACAGACCACCACTCTGCAGTGGAGACAACAGGCAGCCAGAGAACAGATTTGCCCCAGATAACACACTGAACATCTGGCCACACTTACCTACCATGGTCCTTTCAAACATATGATGGAGACTGAAGGCTTCCTGTTTGAGCCGACGTCACAGTCTGGGAGTAGGTAATGGGCAAGGAAGGCAGATCTGTGGTGAGCCATGATGCATTAGGCACCTGTTGCCAGATCAAGGGTGGGAGGTCTGAGCTGCAGTCCCAGCTCATGCCAGGTTTTGCATCTGGTCTGCACTGGTGCTTGATCCTGCTGGATATTGGCATCTACAGATCTTGAAGTCATGAGCTCCACCCCAGATGGGCAACTGTTCCCTTGCCAGGATGGCCCCCAGGCCTGGCTCAGGCAGGGGAGGGAGTCAGGCTGGGGCTCAGCAGAAGCCTATCAATGACTCCAAGAGGAAACTGAGGTTCAGAGTAGTCATGTGACTTGCCCAAAGACTTACAGCCAGTGAATAAAAATGCAGAACTGAAACCCAGGACTCAACAATTTTTATCATCTTTGTATGAAACTGCCAACCCCAAGCAGGATGGGCACATACAAAAGCACCTTCCAGGTTCTAACTAATATTTTCAGATCAAGAAGGCTTCAGAAACAGGCAGAAATGCAGCCAGGCTTTCAGCCTCCTGCCATCCTGGAGTCTGTCTTCGCATCCCTAGCCTCTTGCAGTTACAGAGACGGGGACGCTGGTTCTTCTCAAGGGAATGCTGTCAGGAGGTGGAAAAGCTGGGATGTCCTTTACCCCTAACTGCCTTGTGGCCCAGAGGGATTGCCAGCCTTTGTGGGCAGGCGAAGACCTTCCCAATGCAGCAGCAAATGGATAGTGACGAATCTTCCAAAGCCTAGTATTGTCTGCTGCTGAGAGTGTCTGCTCCCTCCAAGGGCAGGTGCAGCCTAGATGGAAGAGCCCACATGGACCTTGCAGGGGGCAGTCCTAGGACCCTCCCCAAGGACATGCGAGTGCTAGCAGAATTCCACGCTAGGCTCAACAACCCTGAAAAACAAGTGACTGTCCCTATCTTGCAGAGAAAGACAAAGAGATAAGGTGACCTGTTTCAGGGCCTGGGATCTAGGCTTGCCGAGGACCTGTCACACTGCACCTTATACATCCCTTTCCAAAATGCATTCTTCTGTGGAAAACATTGATACATCTTAAAATAATTTTGTTTTTGAAATCATTTGCAGTTCGTAACCTGTAGAATCAAGGATGGCTTAGCAAGCACATCGGTAATGAGGAACATTGATCTGACCCCAGAAACAGGGCAAACCAAACCAAGTGATCAGTCAGATTTTAATGTGTTAATCAAACATTAAGTTGGATCAACAGTTTCCATACTTGAGATCAAGCTTTTTCTTTGCATGTCTCAAACATTTCTTTAAGCCCAAGAGCCCATGCAGACTTGTGGATAAGTCAGACCTAGAGTACGGTCAAAGATAGATCTGTCCAATGAATAGTTTGGCTTGGAAGGGCTCTGGAGAGAATGCCTTTGAGTAGCTGGTAAAAAACTTGTAAGTATTCGCTTTTAAGCTCCAGGGATCGAGGGGTGCCATTTATTGGTGCCATTTATCAAGTACTAGCACTTTCCACAGCTGCCTCATATGAATCACAGTATCCCAATCTGGGAATATGGGGGTTAGGAAACTCCTTATGTTACAAAGGTAGCAAGTTGCCATGTCAGGATTTGAATAGTAGGGCTCTGGAGTCCAAGATCCTAATCCCTCTGTTACATGGCCTCCTGGGCTGAAGCAGAGAAATGCGGGGCAAGTCTGGAGAAGCCCGATGTGATACGCAGGCATGTGGAACCAGGAGGGAGGGAGAGTAGCCCCCCAGGGATGGCTGCAGGTGGGGGTTGATGTGAAGGCAGGCAGGCCTCCGTTGGCTGGCAGGGGGGACTTTCAGCCAGCAGGTCCCTGACAGTTCTGGTTTGGCTCTGGAAACTTCCAGCTAGTTGTGGGACTAACTTCCAGCTAGTTGTGGGACTAACTTCCAGCTAGTTGTGGGACTAACTTCCAGCTAGTTGTGGGACGAAGGCGGCCTGAGAGAGACTGCAGGGCAGGAGGCAGACTGACTCAGAGACCCAGGGAGGCCCTAGATCCACATTTATTGGGTTTTCTAAGTATGGGCTACTGGTGCTGTGCATGTGTCATTTCCTTTTCTCATATTCTCTGAGGTCCAGCTTCCTTCTTTCTACCTCAAAGACGCAGAGAAGCCTCAGACCCAGAAGGCTAAGCAGATGCCTGGGGGCTGGCTGTGCTCTGAGGGTTTCTGGGAGCCACTTCAGCCTTCCTACCACCAGCGAAGAGGCAGAGTGCAGTTCCTTCCTGTCATCCCAATCCCCGCCCCATCCCCAGCCAGCAAACAGGCCATCAGGTCTGGCCACTAGGGATCCCATGGTGGAGACAGACAAGGGCACCAAGCAGAAAGAATGAGGTGGGGTAAGATGGGGGAGACACTGACAGGCAGAAATGAAAGTGGCCTTGAGAAAAAGGAATGAGGGAAGAAAAGCAGAAACTAACAAGTAACAAAGAAAATGAGAGTGTCCAGAGGAAGTGGCCCAGGGGTGCGGTGCTGCAGGAGGAATCCCCCAAAAACTGTGTTTCCTTTCCTCCAGAAGACTGGGTAAAAGACCAGTTGACCAACTGCTCCTATCTTCTCAGGCCAGAGGCAGTCCCATGACCTTGGCAAAGAAGCCTGCGTGCCACCAGCCCAGGAGAGAGCACCAGATGCAGAGCCTAGCCCCGGGCTGGAGACCTGTCAGACTCTGCTGCTAGGAGACACTGGGACATTTATTAGGCCTTGCTGTGCCTCATTTTCCTATCTATAAAATAGGTGTCACTTCTTGAACCTGTGGCACTGCTGTGAGTTTCCCAGGCCTGATGGGTCTGTGCCAGGGTGAAGAGGCATGCTCAGGGCTGCAGGGTGTGCCCTCAGTCCCTGGGGAGTTGAGGGTGCCTCCACTATCTAGCTGCTTGGATAAACATTTATCCAACAGGAACTGGTCCTTCGCTACCCTATGCTCTGCTGGCTCTAGAATAAAGGGCTGAGTGAGGACTGGCCTGATTCCCAATTACAGACTCTGTACACAGACTTGAGCTCCTTGTCCTAGCCTTCCCACTTGAAGCTGTGTGACCTCAGACAAGTGACTTGGAACAAAAGCATCCCTGCCTCCAGGGTGTGAGGATTAGAGGAGCCCCAGTGTCTCTCTGCCTGGGAGCACCCGGCCTGGCAGGGAGCTGGGCCCTCTTGGAGGGCACGAGCAAGGTTCTAGGACAGATGCCAGAGCCGGGGACTCTCAGTGCTTGGTGGGGACTGTGGGGTTGAGCCTGCCAGGAATCAGAGCAGAAACATGGGAAGGGGTAAAAGAACAGCAGGAGCAAGGTGCCCGGGAACATTTGTCCTTCGTCTCAGGTCCCAGCAGGGGAACTCTGCTGTCAGACTTCTGCTTCAGCCCAACTGTCTGCGGATGGGTGTGGGGAACTCCCCCTGGCAGGCAGGGTTCCTGTGAATTGGCCCAGCCCAGGACTTGGGGCTGTGGAGTCAGGGCAGCTGCTGCGGTGAAGGTGTCACAAGGCCCAGGCTGGGCCCCAGGGAGGCCTCCGAGGGGGTTTCTCCTTGTCACATTTGTTCAGCACAAGGGCATCTTTTGCATACAGGGTAACCGCTGCTTGGCAGCCTTGTTGCCACCTTTGGCCTTCATATAGCCACAGTCTTGTTCTCAGTCATGGCTCCCAAACAGGCTGTGGGCCACTCAGTATCTTGGTCATGTGCCTCCCACCCCCAGCCATCCAGGAACAAGCAGAGGTCAGACCCCTGGCTCTGGGGATGAAATGAGATGGGAGGTGGTGTGGCACCCACTGCATGCAGGAGATCGATACTTGGCACCCCCTTCCCTTCCGGTCTCATCTACTTCTGCACAGCATATAAAAGAGAGGGGAGACATTGCACCCCCATGCTGGCGCTGTCACTCGAGGCAGTGCACTCCAACTGTGCATCAGCTGCTCATCGGCAAAACAGAGAAGACAAAGAGCGAGCTCTCTCCCTTGGTGGGCAAAGTTCAGCCTTCCCATCCCCTTGCCCTCCTTCTGCCTCCAGGGGCCAAGGTCCTCCCTAGGACTGTGAACCCTCCTCCCAAACTTCTCGTTAGGAAAGAATCTGAGCCCCCAGTGACTGTAAAGCTGAAAGAGTCTCTTTCCACCACTCCCCACTCATTTCACAGAAGGAAAAAGTGAGGAGGGACAAGAAGGGCCCTGACTGAGACCATGAGCTTTCACACAGCAGAGCTGGGTTTGGAACTAGGAGTGTCCTGAATGTTACACTCCTGAATGCTCGGCCTCCTAGGCCCTGTCCCTACCCTTCGGTGGCCAGTCCAAGCCAGTTCTGCATTGAAAGGCGCGGGCACTGGAAACCTGACAAGAAAATGGGTGTTCTTGCTGTCAGCTTGAAACACTACATGAGTTTCCCATCCCCCTCATCTGCTATTTTTCTTGAGCCTCCCTCAGCCCAGGGAGGCAAAGAGCGTATCGGGGATCCTGTGCCCATTCTCCTTAGGAGAGTCACCTGTAGGAAAAGCCTCTGCTTCCTGAGGAAATTCACTACCTCTGAGGCCCCTCAGGCCTCAGCAGGACCCTACCCTAGGCAGCACTGCCCTCTGTCCCTGGAAGGAGTGAACTGAGGCTTTGGGAAATGACCTGGTGCAGCTCAAGGAGGTCTGGAGGTGGGGCAGCCCCAGAAGCTGGGCCTCTGCCCACAACCGTGACCTTGAACAGGCTCCTTTTCCCCTGAGCCTCAGTCCCACTCCTGCAAAGGTGAAAAGCATCTCCCCCACCCCTCCAGCCTAAATGTGCCAGCCTTGCACAGTTCAGCATCCCTGGGGTCAGTGTTTCTGGCCCCACCTTTCTCCATGTGTCCAGTGCCCAGGGAGCCAGCTGCCTCAGAGGACTCACTCCTGGTGCAGAGCCAGGGGGCGGGCATCATCAAGTCATCAGGGGCATGCTACAAATACTTCAAACGGACGCCCGTGGGAGGGCAGGAAGAAACACATCTACGAGGGGCGCCCATGATCTCTGAGTGTTAATAATGCATGGGCAGCCGGCGTGGGGGCCATCACAGGCCGAGGTCAGGTGGCATTAGGAGCCCTCTAATGGTCCTAATTACTCAGGGAGGCTCCCATGTGGGATGTGGGCAGCATGGGCGGGAAGCCAGGATTCCGGGCACTTAGACCCCACAGGTGGGAGGTTGGGGGCAGGGCGAGAGGACAGCTCCCACATAGCAGAGCCCCATTATGCACTCCAGGGGGTGAGTGAGGCTTCTTGCAAGGGGCTGAGCATACTTCTCAAGAGGAGCAAGGGCCAGCACCTCCAGCAGGTCACAAAGACACAAATTTAGGGTTTCCTGAGTCTCCCTTATGTGATATGCCTGCCCAGTAGCTCTGCTTTGGTAGTCTGAATGAACATTGCTAAGGATGAAATGATATTCACCCCTTCTTTAAACAGGGTGACTTTTGAGAGACAGGTGCCAGCAGATACAGTGATCATAGAAGCAAAGGTGCAACATTGAGTGTTGGTAAAAGGGGTGAATCTGGTAAAGTGCTGACATGAGATATAGGTGCTGGGTTCCAGGACCAGAGAGTCTCTTTGTTCTCCAGCATCTACCGGCTGCCCATATGGCCAGCTTCCCCAGCAGTGCAGAACTCCTGAGCCAACCCACAACTCCGTGGGCTCCAGTGGGCTCCTTTGTGTCTCCATGTTTAAAATGCAGAAAAACCAGCCCCTACATGGCAGCCAAACTCCACAATGCCTTCTGGTGATTCTCAACGCCAAGTGTTCACAGGGAGCAGAGCTGACCTGTGTACTCACAGGACACAAGTGTCAGGGTGGTATGTCTTCTAAGGCTAGCCCATCAAAGGCACCACGGTTCTACCCTGGCTTTCTCTTGGATCACTCTTGCTGGAGGAGGCCAGCGGTCATGTCGTAAGGAAAATCCACAGCCTGTAGCCATGCCCTGTCTGGAGGAACCAAGGTGCCCTGCCACAGCCAGCTTTAACATGCCAGGCATGTGAAGATGTCATCTCAGCAGAGGTCCTCTGGCTCCAGTGCAGCCACTAGGTGACCACGGCCCTGACCACTCCTTGACAATAGCTTCACAAGAGTCCTTATTGAGACCCGTCCCCAGCTCAGCTGCTTCTGGATTCTTGATACTCAGAAATGTTTCATGTTGAAGCTACCAAGTTTGGGGTCACTTACTGTGAGCTATAAACAACAGAACCATGCTCAAAAAATTCTGGTGAGACACACGCCCCATACTGGTCCAGGGTGTTTCTCTACATAAGGGTTTGGCATGAAACTAGGCACTCTGGGGTCTATAGAGGTTGCAAAAGAAACAGAAGCTGTCTCCAATTGTCCGGCACATGAGACATGTGGCAGAGGCTGACAGCCACAGGCAGCAGGAGCAAGGGAAGAATTATGGGCAGGGAGGATATCGAAAAGGAGTTTCAGAAAGGGCCGGTGAGCTGGGCAGGCTTGAGCCAGGCTGTGGAGGAGTAGGAGAAGTGGTGTCTCTCTGAGGGCTTCTACATTGTTGGCTGTCCCTGGCACTATTATGCCTACTTTGTGGATGTAGAAACTGAGGTTTAGCCTTTTGCTCCAGGTAATAATGCCAGGTACTGAAGGATCCAGGGGACAATGCTCCCAGCCCCCAGCTGTAGGACTGAGGGGGCATAAGTGCCAGGGAAGGCAGTCAGGTAATCCACAGGGGCTGGTGTCCTAGGCGGAAAGGCAGAGAGAAAGCAGCAAGTGGGGGTGGGGTGCAGAGTGTGTGCAGGAGGACAGGAGGGCAGGGCCTGAGATTGAAAACCACATGCTGTGTACCCATCCTGCCTTCTGCCAAGATGTCCATCACTGCTCTTGTGGGATTCCTGTCAGGCTGACCAATCCCTGTACTCAGCTCCACCTACTCCTCAGCCTCCTCTGTGACCAGGCTCCTCCTGCCCAGGCACTGGGTTACACTTCCGGAGACCTCACAGGGAGGAACAACACGGCAATAGACTTCTGCATCTGTCCCTGGCAATCAGGTCTTCTCTGTCACTGTCCCCATGGTCAGCATATCTTCCTGGCTACACTGGGCAGCCGGCCATGTGGGGCTGTGCCAAGACTAAGTGATGCGACAGGGAGGGGTTGAAAGAGCATGAGTAACGAGAGAACCAAGGGGTGGATGTCCTTGGATACTGAATCCCAGTGCTGACAGCCAGACGGCTAATGCCAGGTCCACGGTGGTGATGACTGCAGAGCCTACAGCCAGATTTGGAGGCTGGAGATCCCCACAGGGCCTCATCCTATCCCTGCCCCATGCACACCTCAGCCCCAGTGCCAGGAAAAGGGCCCTCAGGGGTCCCCTCTATATCCAAGAGGAGACCAAGGCCCAAGTGGAAGCAGACTCTCGAAGGTTCCTGAGAGGTGGTAGCTGAGCTCCATTTCCTGTTCAGTGACTGAACAGAAACAGACCCTGCCCTGGGGACAGGCCTGTGTCCAGAGAGCATGGATAGTATGGGTGATCAACTAGGGAGGGTTCATTCTGGCTGCAGAGAGGACTCGAGCGGGTCTCCCCAGAGGTGACCCCGAAGTGTTCATGAAAGGAGCAACAGAGAATGACCAGGCAGGGAAGTAGAAACTGAGGACTGTAGCAGAGGACAGAGATGGCAGAGGAGCTGGGGTGGGCCTCAGGCTCAGGTATGTTCCTGGTGTGGGACAGTTGCCTCCACAAGCGCTGTGGACAGAGCCTTTGGCCTGAGACCACCACGTCAGAAGTGAGGTTCCACCACGTGTACTAGCTGTGTGGCTTTGGACAGCCAGTTAACCTCTCTGGGCTTCAGTTTTCTCATCTGGAAACTGGACCCTGCCATGCCCCCTCCAAGAAGAATGAAGGAGCCAGCTGGCATGGCAGTGGCACAGGGTATGGGGAACAGAGAAAAATACTCATGTGGTGAATGTGCAAAGAGGGGGTTCCGAGCAAGTGTGTCCAGAGAGCCTCTCCTGAGCTCAGGGCCCAGGTTGGTATGGGACACAGCTGATAGCCATTAAACTGGTCACTTGTAACTGTGGGTCGCTAGCTGTTGAAGGGTGTGCAGCAGGGGAGCTATGGGCCAGGTTGGAGGGCAGCCTGGGAGGAAGGAGGCAGAAGCCAAGAGACCGGGGTGAAAGTGGCTGCCATTCTTCACGGGAAAGGAGGGGTGAATTTGACACGGCTGGGCAGGTGGCTGTGGCAGGGAGCCTAACCAGAGACTCAGGGACAGAGCCCATGGCAGCTGGCCTCCGGATAGGGAGGGAGCTGAGGGTGACAAAGAACAGAGGAAAACATCCACCGACAGGTGGCTGCTGATACTACTGCATGTACTGTGGAATGTAGAAGAAAAGCGAATTTAAGGCTGTAGCTAGTGACAGTAAAAATGACGGTGATGTATTTTGTCTTTGGAATACTGAGAGGGCGCTCAAAGGGTGTTCAGGATGTTACGGTGCGGTATAATGTTTATGACCCCAAAGCACAGCTTCTCCAGTATCAAGATGTCGCCCCAACATGCTCCAACAATAACTAACGTCTAGTCAGTTGTTTGCCAAGACTGACCTCTTCCAAGCATCTGGGTTCACCAACACATCTAACTCTCCAACGGCCCTTTGCAGGGGTTCCTATTAGTACTGCTTCCATTTTACAGATGAGAAACCTGAGGCTCTGAAAGGAAATCCATCAAGTTACAGACACAGCAGAAACTAGAGTTAGCTGCAGAGAATTTCCATCAAGCATCCGCTGGCCGGGAGATCTTTCCACCCGTGTAAGCCATCAGGACAGCGTTTGGTGCACAGAAATCCCATGTCAGCACTTGCTATGTGGTGATGACGGTGGCGATGGTGATGGATGCAGGTGAAGAAGATGACCGTGATGTTCAGTGATGGGAGATTCTTTAGTTTGATTTAACCCACGTAACAGTGTTAGAAGGAAGGGGTTACTGTACCCTACTTATGGGGAAACTGAGTCACACTGGTGTGGGGGTTTGTGGAGAGGTGAAAAGCTAAACCTCAGCCTAAAGGCCAACCTCATCTAGAGCTCATGCCTTGCCCTCAGATGGAAGCATCCAGGTCCCGCCCAGTCCCCTCCCTCAAATTGCCAACCTCCTGTCATTCTGCCTTCCTCCCCCACAGGGCTGGCATGCTGGGGCTCTCTCCAGCCCCATAATTTGGGACTGAAGCCTTGCAGGAGAATCAGACCCATCTCTCCTTCTCCGCCAACACAAGGCGGGCTTGGTGACAGGCGGTGGAGGAAGTCTGCGCTGCTCCCCTGCCACCCACATGCCATCTAAATTCACCGACAGACAAAGCCGACTCTTTGTCTTGGCGCTTCCCTCCCTCCCTTGCCATTCATGCGCCCAGAGAGATTTCGTTTCCAGTAAGTGGAGGCTGGAGAGAGAAAAAAAGCAAGCAAGAGAGGAGGAGAGGAAAGAAGGGAGGGGGGGAAAGCAGCAACACTGAATCAGACTCGACTTAGCCCCAATTGGCAAAGTGACAACTCATTAAAAAAATGATTTGTAGGCTGCACGGGGGAGACATCCGCCTCTGAAGAGCCACCTTTCTGTGTTCAATGAGACAGCAGTAGCAGCCGGGCTGCCCCGAGTGTTCGGGAGCCTGTGGTGATCACAGCAGCTCCTCAGGCTTGGGCTAAGCAGGCTGTCTAGAGTTCCAAACTTCCAATTCTTCCCTGCTTGGAAGCAAGGGGAACCCAGGCTCTACATCTCCATGGCTGCTCTGGGAGAACAGAAGAGGCCAAGGTCTCGGTTTTGGCTGCACCCGCTGGTGCTCAGACCTCTGGCTTCTGCAGCACTTGGCAGGTGCGTCCTGTCTGGGAGTAGCAGGTCGTGTTCCCTGGACAAACCATGGACACTCAAGCTGGCACTGGAGCATCAGTGGGCTAAAAAGTGAGGTCCTGGCTATTGAGGCTCCCTGACTTCAGGAGCAGGGAGGGCAATCCACAGCTTAACCAGCTCCTTCTGCTCCAGGGAAGTGGGTCACACCTCTCCTCCAGGTGACACCATGCTACCCAAGCAGGCTTCTTAGGAACACAAGCTTCTCTGAGGCCTGGCTTTGTTATCTGTGCCCAAGAGAGTGCAGCCCATATCCCAAGTCCATGGTGAGCATTTACTATAGGCAGAGCCAAAACAAAGCACCAGGGCATGTATTTATGGCTTCCTTCTGCAAACATGCATCCATTTCTAGACTCTGTGTTGGCCACCTTGGGGAACTGGGACACAGAGAAGACCAAACTTGTGTTCTAGGGCAGCACAGAGCCAAAGCAAGAAGCAGATGGCAAGCAGAGTCCTGGATGTGGTTAGAGCATTAGGGTATCAGGGGATTTAGGAGAGGACTGAAGAACCAGAATTTCAGATCTTTCTCCACATGCAGAGGCTGATGTGGTGGGCTGAGGCCCTCTGCTCACCTTAGAGAGACCACTTCAGTGCTGGCTACCCTCTGCTTCTCAATCCTTTGCCTACTCCCTCCCTCCCTCGAGGCAGCAGCCACAAAGAGAGGACTTTTGCACCCATTTACTGCAGAAAACTGAGGCCCTCGATCTCGGCTCCCGAGTGGGGCCTCCCACTTAGAAACGTAGCCCTCGGGATCAACCTGGTTTGGGTTCTAAGACCAGCCGAGCCCCTTACCAGCTTTGTGGCCTTGAACAGGCAGCTCAGCATAGCTCTGTCTCCCTACCTGCCAGTTCAGGAGAACTGTATCTAACATCTGGGTGGCCTCAGGGGTTTTTAAGGCACTACCGTCTGTAGGTGGGTGCTCAGCCTGAATTCTAGGCCTACATCCTGCTCTCCCCACTGTCTGAAATGCCTTCCAGGCCCCTGCAGGTGCATGTGTTTGTGGCAGACTCCAGCCATCCTTTGTATTTCACATGGGTCCCCTAAGACCCACCCTCAATTCTCCAAGATGCGGTGAGATGTATCTACATATGCCCAAAAGGCATAAGACAGACCCTTGTCATTGGACCTACAGTTCTGGGTTCAATGGCCCATTGAGTCATCTGTTGTTCCACTAACCTCTGAATGCCTCAGGAAGAATCTTATTCATAGAAACCTTCCCTACAGATGAAGACACAGAGGCTCGGAAAAAAGAGGTGACCTACCAAGGTGGCAAGTGAACAGAAGGTGGGTTGTTGCATGCAGCCCAACATTTTTGGCAGCCATGAGGACCTCAGGCTTATGACAAAACTGGGAAGGAAGAGTTTTTGGAAAAGGCAATTATTATGAGGAAACAGATAACAAAATTATGGGGCTCTGTGGTCCCAAAATATATAGCAGGCCTCATTTACCTGTGTTTTGCATGTCCCCCATGGTGACCCAATGCTGTAAACTACTACCTTGTTTTCTCTGTGTCCCCATAAGTCTGTGAAGAGGTAGCCAGATCCATGCCTGTGTACAGCAGATCCTGTATGTTAACATATAAGGCTCAAGACAAAACTGCTAATTCTGAAGCTCAGCTTTAGCACCTCTTCGGCCCTGCTCTGGCCAGGCTTGCCCTGCAGTAAAGGCATACCCTACTGGAACAGGGCCACGCCTGGCCTTGGCTCCCAAGGCCAGGAAGACCAAATACAGCAGGAGGGCGTGAGGCCAAGAAGGTCTTCCAGCATTGCTATAGTGACCTGGTCACACTGTGTCCTCGCCGACTGGCCAAGGCCTCAGAAGTCACAGGGGTTTTTGCCGGGCTATCCCTCAAAACCCTAAAGCCTCAGGTTGAAAAGCCCAGGTGGTGTCCGCAGCACTGTGTGCGGGGTACGTAGCACATCTCAAGAGCACCAATCATACTTGGAGATGTAAGGGAGATTTAAAAAACAATTTAAGACAAACCCTGATACATGATGGGAAAGAGTAAAAAAAAAATGCATGAGAGTGTTTAAGGAAAGACACCAAAGTCCAAAGAAATTTGTTTGCTCTTTTCTGTGCAAAAGTTGAAGAACTCCTTCGACCCAGATATTCTCCTTCTGGGTATCTTCCCAGAAAAATTAAAAACATTATACCACAGTGATACATGTACACCAATGTTTATAGCAGCACAATTTGTAATAGCTAAATTCTGGAGATAACCCAAATGCCCATCGACTGAGGAATGGATTAAAAAGGTGCAGTATTTTTATATAACGAAATGCTACTTAGCCAGACAAAAAGATAAACTGGAGATTTGCACAAGTAAATGGATATAACTTGAGACCATACTCATTAGGGAAGTAAATCAGACTCACATGTGTAAACACTGTATCGTCTCCCTGGTGTGAGAAACTGAACGAGTAAATAAGGTCTAAAATGTCCAACAGATATTGTGAAATGGGAAGAAATTGTTAAAAAGGAAAAAGGAACTAGGATGGGGGAAAGAGGAAAGGACATGAGATAGGGAAAAGAGGAAAAAATTCTAGTTATATTTGTACTGTCTCTTCATTCATAGGAAAGGAAGGTTTGCCCTTCTATCGGAAATTTTTTATGCCCATATCTTGTACTTTGAGTAACTACTTTAAATATAATAATATGCAATGTATTAACCATTATTTTCTATCATCTTATTGTGAATTTTTGCTTTACCTTTTTTTCATGAAAAAAAGTTTAAGAAGTCCTGAGCTTGTCCAAATTTCTCACCAAAGAGAGAAAGAAATTAAACCCAAGGAGTGTCAGGTGGCTTTTCCCCAGTCACACGGCCAGGACCTGGGCTAGGGCCCAGAGTAGAAGCCTCAGCATGACCATGCTAAAGTGCTGCAGTCAGGTGGCTGTGGGGTCTAGCTTGGTTGCGGCCATGGACTACCTGTACTGGTGCCTATTTCCTCATCAGTAAAATGGGACGATAGTCTTGGCAGAATAAGATGGAATGCCCTCAGGGTGCACAGGCACACCACCAGAGCTCCGTGCTCTCCCCCAGTTAACCTCTGTGCTCTTCCCTATCCCCATAAATAAGATAAAGAAACCTGTGGACAGAAAATGCCCACCTCAGATCTCTGATCCCAAGGGAGGGTGGATTCTAGCATCCCTTCACCAGTTGCAACATGCCACAGCACCGTTAGACCACAGCATTTCTCACAGTTCCTCAAATACATCATCCATATGATGATACTGTGCTTGGAAGAATCTCACAGCCACCGGAAGGCTGAATTCCCTCAGCCACCCACTGCTTCTTGTAGAGGAAACAGAAACATCCAAAAATAGAACCCCAATCGATGCTCCCAACTCGAGGCCACAAAGTGTAGCAATGCCCAAGGAGCCCGCACCACCCTTGCCCTGCATGGCCTCAGCTGCTTGGGGGTTTCCAGGCAGCTTCTTCGACTCTGATTGCAACACCGCGAGCTGGAGGTCATGTGTGTGCACAGAGCAGCCAGTGGCAAATGGGGAACTCCAGGAAGCCTGGCTACTGCGGAGAAGTTCTAACTGGGGACACTTGGCAGGAGCGGATGAGGTCAGCAAGGCTCTGTAATCACGGACTTGGTGACAGCCAGTGGTGGGCCTGACTTGCCCAGAGAGGCAGGTCCAAACCCAGCAGGCCATTCCTTCCAAAAGCGGAGGCAGGGGCATGACAGCAGCATTCTAGAGGCTGCCTAGAGTGCCGCGTGACGGGTGCCCAAAACTCTTCAGATGAGAACCCTAAATCTCAGAGAGGGTGAGTGACAGGTCCTCAGCAATTGGCCCACTCATCAGAGGAGTCAGGGTGGCTTTCAGGGCCTCTGTCTCTCCTGGAAAGAATTCTATGCATCTTTGGAACCTCCCTGCACCCATTCAAGTACAGGCTAACCTACTCTGTCTTTAACAAACATCTCAACCTGAGACTCCCACTGTTATCTTGCAGGGTCACAGGCAACCCTGGAAGGCAGATAGGGAAACCACATCCACTTTACAGATGAGAAAAACTGAGGCTCTCAGAGACCTTCTCACTAACAGCCAAGGCCCCAGTTTAGGCTGTCTGGCCCACTTCCCCAGCACCAGTGCAGTGATGCTGCATTCCCACGTGACAGCCACTCATTGTTTCCAAAGTGTTTCCACAGCCACCCACCATACAGCCTTGGACAGCCCTCTCCTATTCACAGCCACGGTGTAAGCAGGAAGTTGTCTATGCCTGTTTTAAAGATGCTAGAGAGTCCAAGTAACTTGCCCCAAAATCGCACAGCTAAGAGGTGGCTGAATAGAATACAAATAGTTCTTCCCATCCTTCCATTCATCTATCCTTCCACCTCTCCATCCAACCATCCGTCTGTCAGTCCATCCATCCATCCATTTCTCTGTCCATCTGTCCATCCACCTACTCAACCTGTGACCACCTACCTCCTTTCTCTGTTGACTGTTCTGCTGCCAAAGCCACCCTAGCAGCAGCCTGTCACATGGCCTCCTGAGGGTGGACAGCCACGGATGAGAGGAGATTCAGGAAAAGCAAGAACGCCAAGACGCCCCTGCAGAAAACCACACACAGACACGCCTTGTGGGCCTGGCGTGACTGGGAGAGGAGGAGACCGACCCAGAGACACTCAACTTGTTCTGGAGCAGCACTGTCTGCCTCTGTGTCCAGACTTAGCAAGGTGAGCCCACGATGGCACTTTGGACCCAAAGAAGACAGGATACAAAACTCACTGGCTCTGGCGAGGCGTCCTTTGGATGTGCTGTGCACCCCTTGCTGTCTGGGCCCTGGCTAGGAGTTCTATGTCTCTTCCTTCACTGACTCTGATGCCAGCACCATGGCAGATGCTGAGAAGGCAAAGAGGTGGGCACACTGGGCCTGGAGCACTGTGCAAGGAGTCCATAGCCAGGGGTGCTAGCCCTGGACTACTTATTTGTCCCTAGCAGTGTGACTCAGACAAAGCCCTTGCCCTCCCTGGGCCTTCATCTCCTTATCTCTGAGGCTTCTGGAGTCTGCTCTCAGAGTCTATGACGCGTGGTCCCTGCCCTGGAGTGGACATAAGCATAAATGATGAGATCCAGACCTCCCCCTCAAGAAGGCAGGAAGTAGCTTGAGTGCCTACTAGGAGGGAGGGCTCAGTGCCCCTGCATCCAGCCGGAGGCTGGCAGTTTTTTGTCTCCTCCTCTAAGAGGACTGTGGAGGAGGAGAGCACCTGTTTCCGAGGCACCTCCCATAGGCTGAGCCTAGCTGAACACATCATGTATAGTATCTCATCTAATGTCTAAAACAACCTAGTAAGGAAAACTATGGCTCAGAGAAGGAAAGTGATTTATTCCTGATCGCACAGCTAGGACAGGGAAGAACTGCAGTAGCAAGGCAGGTCTATTGGCTTTCAAATAAGGAAAGCATGACCTCTGTCTCTGCCCTTCTCCCGTGTCCCCCAGCATCTTCCCCTCCTTGCCTTCTTCTCTCCACTACACCCATCAGACAGATGTGAAGGTAACAGAACCAGTGGCAGGAAAGAGGAACCCACTGTCCCCACCCCTGCATTCCCATAAAGGGGTCTGGCCCCCAGCTGTCTTTCCATGGGGGTGGGAGTTGGTTCTTCTCATAATCCGACCCCTCCCTGAGCTCCCACCCACCCAAGTGTCGGTGACTAATGGCCCTGTGCTGACTAAGCTGCCCTCACAGGGTTCCTCCGTGGAAACAGACCCCAGTCCCTTCCTCTTAATCCTCAGCCCTTTCTCCTTGCCTGAGTTCTCTCACCAGGTTCTGCGTTGCAGAAAAACAACCCATGGTCCAGGTAAGTTACACAGGCTGCAGCCACAAGGAGCTGCCAATTAAAGGAACGTTCCCCCGCTTCTCTGCTTTCCTGTGGGGTGTTGGGGCTGAGCTGGGACTGTGAAAATGGACAGTCCTGCTTTCGATTTCTAGTTCAACCACGACAGTGCCACCTTGTGCATGCTGTTTTCTTTCTGAGTACTGTAAACGCCCTAATTCATCCAATACAGGGCTGTTTTGATAACTAAAAGTCATGATGTCTATAGAATGCCACATCATAGGTGTTCAACAAACCTTGTCTTTTCCCGTCAGCTGTCCGTAATGCACTAAGAAGACTGAGAGCCAAGGCACTTATTTATATTGACTGGCTAAGAAAAATGATAGAAAACGTTTTCCTGTCCTTGATTTGTGGAGAAAACCAATGATTAAACTTGACTTGTGATTTACCCATTAATTCTATACCATTGTGAACTTGATTCTAAACATATCCAACCTCTGTAACTAGATGTTCCCTTTGGGACTAATGCCAAATCTTATCTGTCAGTCCTCTCTCTTACTTTTACCATCCATCCATCAATTTATCCATCCATCCATCCTTTCTATCTATCCACCTACTTATTCATCCTTCCATCTACTTATCTATCCATCCTTCTATCTATCCATCCTTACTTTTATGCATTCATTCATCTACCTTTCCATCCTTCAACCCACCCATCCTCCTGTCCCTACATCCATCTATTCATCCGTACATCCATCCATCCACCCATCCATCCATCCACTCATCCATCCATCCATTTTTCCATCTGTTCTTCCTATGACTACCTACCACATAGCAGCCACTGGGACACTCCAAATGAGAAAGGGCCCCAGAAACTCCCAAGAACTCCCCTATTTTTCACTCCAATGCACAACACAGGTGGCTGATAATTACTTTTCCATTGGGTGGATATGGAGAGAGAAAGGAGGTTTTGCCTCTCTCCTCCAGCATCTGGCTTGCTGGACATTGCTGTCGCTCTGTTCCACACACACCTGGAGAGTGAGCTCCATACACACAATGATTCCTCAATGTGCAGGGAGCTTCCTGTGAGGACAGAGGTTTCCATGAATGCGTATACCACTTAGCGCGCACGCCTATTACTCTCCCACACACAAACACTCAGGTGAATGTACGTCCAGAGTGGGTGTGTGTGCAGACTGCAACTGCTTATACTCTTTCTTTCTGGCCCACAGGTCAGCACAGTGCTTTACCCATAGGAATGTTTCTCCCTTCAGCCTATCTCCCTCTTTCACATCTTTCCTGACATAAGCAGTGTAGCATTCTCATTGCCTCAACTTTCCAGTTGCGGGGTTTGTTGGAGATGCTGCGTAAGAGAGAGTGGAAGAGTGTGATCTCTAAAGCCAAACTCTGGGCTCCAAGTCCATCACTCCAACTCTATGACTTCAAAAAAGTTGCAGAGTGTCTCTTTACTTCAGTTTCACTATCTATAAAGTGTGGCTCAAAGGCATAACCAAGCTGGCATGTGGTGAAGGTTCACCCATTGTGAGCTGTGACTTATTTACTGTACCCAGACCATGAAAGCTCTGTAAGAACAGGAAAGGACTTCATATGTCTGGTTCAGTACTGCCAATTCCCCAAGGATGGGGCCTGACCTGTGGCAGGCACTGGATGAATGAATGAACGAATATGAATGAATATGAACATGAATATGAGTGAACAAATGAATGTGCTGAATCAACACTTGGTGAATGGCTGATCCGTGAAATATGTCAATTCCAATCACAGTGTCTGCCAAGCAAGCCCAAAGCACAGGTGAGTGAGATATCAAAGGAACAGCTGCTGTCTTCTGACTGTCCAGCACCATCCTTCCTTCAAGGCTGGGCCTACTGAGAGAACACTGGGCTGGCCATTTATCCCCCACCGATGAATAGCATCAGACTCAGACAAGCTTATCTGCTCTCACCAATCAGCAGCACACAGAGTATTCCATCCTGCTTCCCTCTCTCTGTTCCTTGGCACAGGGGGTCTGGCCCTGACTAGAATTTGGCAGATATCTGAGAGGCTGTGTTTTCCTTCTCTTCTTTGAGTACATGCAGTCAAGCACCTTCAATCCTGATTAAGCACAGTATGTGAGGACAGGAACTCCCTGAAAGCTCTCAGGACAAGAGGATTAGCCAGACCTCATATTTCAGCCCTGGCCAAACATTCTCCAGCCTAGTTCACCTCCTCTCCTTGGTAACACACAGAATCCTTTTTTCTGGGTTAGAGTTCATAGGGTGGCCAGTCTTGTGAAATTTTCCCTTGAGCCTTTGCACCTACTGTGTGGAGGGGAACACCTGTGTCAACCTGGTTCCCTGATGCTGCAGGCTCCAGTCTTAGGGGAGACAGCCATGATCAGGGATGCGGGCCTAATGAGCAGCATGTGGAAGCTTCAGGAGATTATGTTAAATGGGACCAAGTTCTGACACTCCTTGGAAGCTATATGCAGGGGGCTTAAATGTTTAATAGGAGTTTTGTTCTCAAATTCAGCTGTGTTTTTTTTTTTTCTTTCATTTGTCTGAAAATTGTGCTACCAGTAAGACTGGTCAAGCATGGTTTCCTAGGAAGTGCTTGTTTGGCAAGGGAGCAGGAGCCAGTTCATGCTGCCGTGGAGGTTACACCCCAACACACACCTGTGGGATCTGCTGGTAGCCTGACGCCGGGAAGCAATCATCCTTGTTTGAAGTTGGCAGTGGGGGGAGGCAGGTTTTGGAGGGGGAAGGTGGCCACAGAAGGTCTTTCTGAGCAGGTGCCATGTGAGCAGAATTCTGAGGAAGCAATGGAGCCAGCGGATGGATCATCAGAGTCAAGAATCACAGCTCTGGAAAGTGCTGAGCTCCAGCCAAAATGTAGAGCCCCAGCACCATCAAGGAAAAGATATGGTTCTCAGTTCCTCCTCTCTGCAAACTTGGAGCCCAGAGACACTCTAGGGTGACAATCTTTTTTTCATTGCCTCTCATGACCCTCATAGACAGGAAATTCTTCCCTAAGTCTAACTTCAGTGCAGGCAACTTAGCTTCCCTCTTCTAGTTCAGACCACCGAAGAGGTGGGGCACAGGAGGTATCCAGCCCCTGGAGTTCACCCTCTTGAAGTCTCAAACTTTTCCACCAGAGCAGCCCTAGGGGGAATACGCATTCCGCAGGGGAGGCTAGTGACATGGCCAGAAAAATATCTGCCCGCCCATATTTTATCTTCAGCATCTATTCATGTACAAAATTCTACTCCATAGTCAATGTAGGTCCCTACCCATGTGCTGAAATAAACAAATAGTCAGTTCTTCAACTGAAAGATGGGCTGAGTCAATTCTGTGGTTCCTCTGGGCCTCTGGCACACTGCCTCATGCCTCAGGGGACGCCAGCACTCACATTTGACAAGTAAAAGGCAGAGGAAACTCCACACCAGGGTTCTCAACAAGGCTGGCTATGGAAACACTGGCTGTCTTTCCTTGAATAAACGGAGCAGAGGTGCAACTATGGTTCCTGCCTCCACCTCTGCAGGCCACTCGTCTCTCTGAAGCCCCAAAAGAGGGTGGACCTATGTGGAACAGACAAAAGTTTGAACTGAGCAGGGGAGTAGCAGGAGGACACGGGAAGAATGCTCTGGTCAGGGCCTCAGCCTTTCATACTGGAGGGCACACAGCAAAGCCGCTGAGCGAGAGTGGACAATGTTCACAGGCCTCTCAGCCAAGGCTGCAGGAGCAGTCAGCAGCTCCCAGGAAACACAGGACCTGGAATGCTGTGTAGCACATAGTGACTCTCCACTAATACTTGTTGAATGAATAAACAAATGAATGGCAAATGAATGAATGAGTAAGTCACAAAGAACTGTTGGGTGTCCATCCTGGCCCAGGTGATTATAAACATCCCTTATGGCCCTAACTAGCACATTCAAGGTGGCTGTACTACCCCTCTATTCCTGCTCTAAATAAATAACTTAATTGCTGCCTGCCGGGCCTATGGTTTCTCTCTGCGGCTTATACAGTAAAAAGAGCCATAGATTATAAACCACTAATTGCATTTAGACCAGAAAAAAAAATCTTCCATAAAAATAACAGTAATAATGGGTGTGAAATGCTTAGGCCTCTACTAATCACCTCAAAGTCATTAGCCCTTTACTTCTCATGCCAACTTTCTACCAACGCTGTTTTCAAATTAGACACTGGGAGTTTTGCAAGGTAACATATTTGCTGAGGAAATGGGGCCTAGTACTGGCTTTGAAGTTCTCGTGCTTTCTCTATGTGGCCTTATGGAGAAAGGTCAATGGGGTTTGCATGAGAGTGCTTGCTTTCCCGAGTCACCCTCCCTCCCAGTCATGTTCCTTCCAAAAATAAGAGTCGTACACTTAGTGTAACTCATGCCCATGAGTGTGGAGATCAGCTCTTCTGTCCAGGGAAGCTATGTATGGGGGTGGCAGTGGCTTCTGACTCAGGACACCCATCCCTAGCCTGCTGTCACCCATCTGTGGTCCAGTGTGGGGCTTCATGCCATGAGGTGGTAGCACTTAGCTGATCCAGTCTGGCCAGGTCTGCAGCAGACACTGTGCATGCCCAGCCCCACCTCGCAGGCCCTTGGCATCTGCTTGCCTTCCAACCTGACCGTCCTGGCCAACACTGTATCTTAGCTGTTGACATCAATTTGCCTAAGGGAACAGAGGGCTGGATGGAAGTGCCTAGGAAACAACACCCTTACTTCCCCATGGAGCCAGCTGTCACTTCCTGACTGATGGATACCGATGTGGACGTCAGCACCCAGACTCCCTCACAGGCAGCTACAGGGAGGAATGTGGGACTGGGAGGCCTGGTGCAATGGCATAACTCCCCCTTGACCCTACAAAGTGGCCACTATGGCTCTCATTTTTGCAGATGGGGACTGAGGACTCCTGTCTGTGGCAGGCAGCAACAGGACAGGAGCTCAAGTCTGTCTAATTTAAGGCCAAACACCTGCCACAAAAGAGTGGCAGGAAAGGAGGAAGAAGCAAAATTGCAACAGGCAGGCCCCAGGGATAAGAAGAGGGCAGGAGAGCAAAGGGCAGAGGCAAGAGGACAGAATAATGGAGACACTCCCTGCCGACAAGAACTTGCTTCATAAGAACCTGGGAGGGACTGCTGGACCAGCACAGGCCTTTATCCGGTCAGGTCTCAGTGGGGCTGCTGCAGGGTGCTCGGCTCCTGGACCCAATCCTGCTAGTCCTCACCATGCACCCATGTCTGCTCCAGTCACCCAGGACCTGGCAGGCAGCTGCCCACCACCAAAGGCTACTGGGAACTCCCACCCACATTTCTGGCTAGGGGATGGGGAAAGGGGGAAGGGATTCTCTTTTTTTTTTCCTTCTGATTGTAAACACAGTACAAACTATGAAAATTTCAGAAAATATTAGAAGAAAATCAAAATGATTTAGAGATCGCCACTATTCACAGTTGTGTATCCTTCCTGATAAACTGGTTTCAAAGTATGCATGCAGTCTGTTCTAATTTTTGACATCTTGTAGAGGTATTACTTTTACTAGTGCCCTTTTACATCATTAATTGTGTACCTGTCAACATCTTTAATAACTCCGTGTGTCAATTGATCCCATTTTATGTAAATCACCACTTACTAATGCTGATCTGACAGCAAACACTGTTGGAGTGGACATCGTTAAAATAATGTCTTTCTGGGGGTCGATTACCAGCATGTATACAAGGCTTTAAAAGGTACCGTTGTCTTTGACCCTGTGATTCCACTCAGAATAATTTGCTAATAAGGAAGTAATAGGATGGAGAAAGGCCACTGGCGTGAAGATCCCGAGAGCCAAGTACACTATACACACCGGGACCAAGGCTGTGTTGGAGGGGCAGGGGCAGGCACATGGTTTATACATAAACACTGTTTGTCTTTTGTTTTAATTTTTCTTTTGTTAAATTTTAAAACAAAAAAGAATAAAAATAATGATACAGAATTTCAAAACAAAATAATAGGAAATTAACAATGGTTAATATATTGTGTATTGTTATTGTCAAAGGAGTTGCTGAAACTACAAGATACAGGCATGAAAAAATGACCAAACAATGAAAGCACAAGACATTCTAACAGAGATTAATAGTTCAATTATCTATCATATATATGTATAGATAGATAGAAAGATAGATAGATACTCTTTTCCCTTCTGTCTTTTCTCCTTCCCTCCATCCCAGTAGTTCTTTCCTTCCAAGCAGTTTCTTCCCCTTTCACTTTCATGGTATCTATTGTACATTCTGGATTTTATTTATTCTTTCAGTTTTTATACTAGAGAGATAATACAACGTTTATGCATGTGAGCCTCATTTATTTCAATTATGAATATGGTCTCAAGTTGCATCCATTAGACCTGAGAGGCTGGCATGGACCAGGCACCTGAATGCTGAAGGAAGGATGTGACTGGTTACAGACCCACTGGGCCCAGGTAGGGGCCCAGTGAGAGGTCAGAGTGGGGCCTTTGTCAGGGTTAGATTGATGCTTAGATCCCTAAGTACATCTGGCTCATCTGGGTAAGGCCAAGGAGTTCTTGGCTTCATGGAGGGATTATGAACAGGCTACATCCTGGAGAAGTGATGAGATACACCACAGCTAGATGCACCTTTGCTCTGTCCCTTGCTCTGTACCATTTCCTCCCTCTCTCTTTGCCTTGCTTCCTTTAGCTATGAAATGGGAAACAGTCTCACTCACCTGCAGGAACCAATTAGGAAGGCACTGTTTTGAATAGAGACTTCATCACCATCATCTCAGCAAAAAGAGTAAGGAAGGTGACATTGATTGTACATTTGTTAACTGCCAGGTACAGTTCTAAGAGCTGCGGTTATGCTATCGTTATGCTCACTCTGTTGAGTCCATGCTGTCTTACTCACAATTGTATGATACCAATATGAGGCTCAAAGAGGCTACACCACTGCCTGGTTCCAGGAGTGAGGGAGTTCCTTGGCCCTGTCGGGAGCTGGGCTACTAACTGGAGTGCCGTGTACCTTCTGGCTGGGTCCTCTGGGCTAAAATGCCAATCTGCCTGGGTTCTGAGGAATATGTGCAGGAGGACCTGGCACATGCTCAGTGCTCAGCTGGGCTCAGAGCATGAAGTTCTCCCTGGAGAGGATCCAAGACAGGAGCAATACATGAAGGCTACTTGACTGCAGCAAAACCTGCCACTCATGCAAAGATGACGTGCCCCAGGCACACCTGTCTCTCTCTTCTTCAGAAGTTGGTCAACAGAGACAAAAAGTGAATATGACTCCTAACTCAAGAGATTCTGCTGGACTTCAGGAGCTCTCTGTAATCTCTGAAACCTAGTGACAAGGAGTGTGTTTATGTGTATGTGTGAGAGAGACAGACAGAGCAACGAGACAGAGAGAGAAAGAGAGACAGATACAGAGCCAGAGCCAGAGACAGAGACAGAGACAGAGACAGACAAGACAAGACAAACAGAGACTGATTCTGGGGGGAGGGTCTGCTGTTGGCAAGCTATCAACATAATCTCACTGGAGATCCCTCATTCCTCAGAATAAGTTTGAAATTCACTATAAAGTGCTTTTCCCTGTGGAGTACCATTGTAGAAACTGGTACTCTCTGGGATGGCATCTCCACTCCCAGCCATTGTAGAGCCTCAACCCAAAGAGCCCTAAGTAATTTCATCTGCATCAGTCAGGAGATTGGATAAGACACCTTGTCTCTCCCACCCTCACCCCCTCAGATTGGATAAGACACCTTGTCTCTCCCACCCTCACCCCCTCACTGCAAAATTCAGAAGTTGTACTTGAGAGCGGACTTCAGCGCTGCTGTGCAGTGCTCCCAGAGGACACTGGTGTAAGTTGTCCTCATAGAAGCTGCTTAAAATGTTCCCTGAATAAGGGGCCCTGTAATTTAAAGCCTGAGTTAACAAACAACCTTGGCACCTTGGATCACTTGGGTCTTTCCTGACTTGCAAGGGCTGAACCTGGGCCAGAACCAAGCTGTTGGGGATCATCTCTGGTCCATGGAGGGAGCAGCAGAGTTGGGATCCTGGCTGTTTGGTGATGCACTGAGACCTTAAGCATGACCAACTGTCTATCCTGCTGTTTGTGAACTGCATGTGCTAGCACCATAGGGTCTTCATGATGATTCAACAAATGAATATGCCTATGACCTGTCAAGATACACAGCATATGCTTAGGAATGTTAGCATCTATTTTTTTTCTGAGTCTCTAGCAAGAGGCTGCAAATATGGAAGTTAATCAATCAATGGCAGTTGAATAAATGAACAGCAGTTGAGGGAGTAAAGGAACACATTTCTAGTCTAAGATTCCATTAACTGCTCTGTGAGTGAGCCTGCTCAGAGATTATACGAGGGCTTCTGCAGACTACATGCAGACATGGATCACCCAACACCTTATCAAAATGCAGGTCTGAATTTGGCAGGACTGGGTGCACTATGCTTCTGCAGTTCTGTGCTTCTGGTGGAGCAGGTGGTGCTAAGCTGAGCAGTGCTGCACTGGTCCATCATAGGTCATACCTTCAGCTTGCAGACTTTCCACTGTAGTTAGCAAACCTCTCTGGACCCTTGAAAATATCACAATGGGCTCTCTTCCAGTCACTGGGCTTCCATGCCCATAGCATTCCAGTGCTGGGTTCTTAAGAATGAGCATAGGCATCAGTGTGACGTTCTGAGTGTATTTAGGTCCATCTTGTGCCTGAGCAAGTCCCTCTGGTTGACTAGGACTCAGTGTCTTCATTTGTAAAGGGAGATCAGTAGCTCCTTCCACATCTAGCGCACAGAGCTGCCTTCAGGACAAAAGATGACAGCAGAGGAGACCATGTAGGGCCAAGGGCCATGACAAACAGGCAAGCTTTGATTCCAGGTCCTCTCCACCTTTTGAATTCTTCCCCAGAGGGAAACTGACTAGCATTGTTTTTGCATAATGGTACAGAGGGGAGAGGAAAGGAAGTCAGGTCTGCTAAATTTAGCAGGTGCTCACACCCCCTCACCCAGGGCTCAGCCCACGCATTTCACCCTGAGTAGGTGCCTTTCTATATTTAACTTCAGCCTGCACCTTCCGCTGAGCTCTGACACTGAAAACCCCAGGAGGATGCGGTGAGGAGAGAAGGGAAGTTCACCAACTACAAGCAGGGGCTGACATCACATGAGGGCCACCTGCTCCTTCAGGTGTATGCTCTTCCTGGAAGAAACCAGAAAGAGTTTTTAACTTTTCCCCCCTTTCTCCTCTTGGAGCCAGAGACTCACAGGCCAAAGCAAGTCCAGGACCCTCTGGTTCTGCAAGGACACTGAGTCTATGGAGAAACCACGGTGAGGCAGGAGTCCCCACTGCCATTCATGTACCCTGCTGCTGGCTCACTCACAAACATGGTCAGTTTAAACCCACCCAAAAAGATTCCATGCCTAATGTCATGCTCTGGCTGCAGGTGGGCAGGTGGGTAGGGGCCCAATAGGGTGCTATCCGGCACCCATAAAGGACCAAGCCAGCTCCCCATGCCTATGCTCCTCTCCATATTGCATTGCTTTCCCACTCAGTCTCCTCTGCAGAAGGCTGTCAGGACCCATGGATTCATCTCATCTGTCATCTCTGAAGGGCACAATCCTTCTCTGGGTCTTGATTTCCCAGGTTCACAGCAAACCCACTGAGCTAGTTTCCTGTTTCATTCCCAACATCTTCTGGATGACATGAGAATGGGATGGCCCAAAGAGGAAGGGGTGAAGACTGCAGATGACTTTCCAGCCTTTGGGCCACAGCAATAATAGCTGCCCGCTGTGCTCATCTGTTGCCAGCACTGGTGGAGACTGCACAGTTGTTCTTAACCCCAAAGGGGCTTCTATGAAAGCCCTCTTCGCTCACCAGTTCAGCAGGCTACAGTGGAACTGGGTTGAACTGTGAGGCTGTGTACCAGGGTCTGTCTCCACATGGAAGAGAGTGGCCCAGGAAGAGATAGCATTTCTACAATGAGCTAGGTGCCATGGGGCACAGAGCTTAAGCATGACCAACCCAAAGTGGTTGAAGAAAGCCTCCCTGTTATCCACGCTGGCAGGTCTTGAAGTCTGATTCCTGGGACTGTGGCCTCAGCGTCATGTGTTAAAAATGCCCTATCTGACCTAGAACTGCAGACCTTAGGAAGACAGTGAAACCTTAAGCTGTCAGCTCTCTAGGTCCTAGTTCAAAGCTTGGCTGGGAAAAGAAACAATGGAGGAAGGCCATCTTCATTCTCCCAGTTGGACACCCTGTGTATTCCTTTTTCAACCTGTTAGGCTCCTGGAAAGCACCACACCTGGACATTTGTCCACGGCTCTGCAGGCCACATCTCTGGGCTCTGGCCACAGGTCTTCTGGGACATGGTCCCAGACACAGTCCTGGGACAGGAAATCCACCTCTGCCTTGCTGTAAAATAGGTGCTTTCTATCAGGTTACACAATGCTCCTTCTGCGAAAACACACAATGGTGCACACTGGCAGACAAGCTGGCAGAGACTTGCTCGAAATGACAGGTCCTGTTGTCAGGGGGAGGAGACACACGCTCCAACATTTCTGGTAAGCATGGAAATTGACTGCCTTTCTGGAGACCACCTATGAAAAGTGGTAAGAGCCATCCATACCTCCCCTTGACCTAGAAATCCCATTTAAAAATTAATTCTAAGGAAATTTTCATGCCTGTGCTCACATTAGCATTGTTTGCTACAAAAATTGGAGGTGATCTAAATGTTTGAAAGAAGGGGTTGGTTGCTAGGTGGGCATTCTTTGATTCACTCACAGTATATTCACTGAGCAGTGACCGTGTGTCATGCAGGATATTAGATGGCAGTGGTACAGCAGCAGGCAAGTTAAGAAACAAACTCTCTGTCCTTTGGGAAGAGAGATAACCAGGTCACAAATAAGCAAGTACAATATACATGGTGTGTTATTCGGTGATGGAGCCATGGGAGTCAGCTGCAATGGAAGCACCACAGTGTAGGCTCCAATTTACCACCTAGAGGCAGCGAGGATGTGAGCTACATGGTTGTCTGGAGAAGGCGCTCCAGGCAGGGGGGAACTGCCTTCTAGACAACCAGCAAAACAGAATGCTCAGCACTCTGGGTGTGCTGAGGAAGAAATCCTGGGTGGGAACATGGACGTGGGGATCATGCAGTCCATGGGGAATTCCAGCTTTTATTCTGGGAGAAGAAAGGGCTGACTCTGATGTGTTTTAGATGCAACTTTCTGGCTTGTGAACAGGTTCTAGGGGACAAGCGAGGAAGTCTAATCAGGTAGGGGGCTTTTTTGATAGTAACAGTAGCCTGCTAGAGATGACAGCAACCCCAGCCAGGTGGCAATGAGGGAAGGAAGAAGTGATCAACTTTTTAATGTACTTTGAAGAGCATTTGGGATTTTCTTCAGTGATGACACATGTGGCTGCCCAAGTAGTATATTTCATCTCCAGAATTTGACACAAGCAAGAATAAGAAAGGAAAGGGGTATGTGAAACCTTCAAGAGTGACGGGCACCAAAAAACAAAACAAAAGAAAAGAATGCTAAGTGGTTTTTCTGTTGCAAATTTCTGGACCTTATTTAAATGTGAGGCACCAAATCACTAAGGTACCACAGTTTCACACTCCAGGTCTGGAGACACTGGTTGTCTGCTCAGGTTCAAAGGTAACCAAAGAAATGCAACCTGAACGAAAGATGTGATATAATTTTTCAGTTATCAGATAGGCAAAGCTTCTTTAAAAAGAATGCTAACAGCCAGGGTTGGTATGGGTATATGGAAACAGCCCCTCCCTCTGGCCCCCAACCAGCGGAAGTTTAAATCAGTACCAACTTTTAGGAGCAGTTTGATAATATGTTGTTGTAAGCCTTTAAAAAAAAAAAAAAGCACACACCAAAGGAACTGGTGCAGCCAAAACTATTTTAAAAAAGAAAAACAAAGTGAAAGGAATTACTCTACCTGATTTTAAGATTTATGACATAAAATAATCAAGATTGCATTTTTGGTGGAATAGACACACAAGTCACTGCACGGAACATAAAACTCAGGAAAAGGTTTCACACAACTCTAGCCAACTGAGTTTTGACAAAGTTACAACAACAACTCATTGAAGAGTAGTTTTTTTTAAAAAAAATATATATATAGTGCTGGAACAATTGGCTACCCAGAAGCATGCAATAGAACGCCAACCTTCACTTTATACAACATTAAACTCCAAACAGCTCATAGAGTACAGAATTAAGTGCAAAGCCCTAAAGCATTTAGAATTAAGATAGGGGGAAATCGTCACAATGTGGGGCCCAATAAAGACATAATATTCAAAGAATGACCCAAGAAAGCAAACAAATCCACAAACTGGACTTTATTAAGATTTAAAATGTCTGCTCTATAGATGGCTCTTGAGAAGATGAAAAGAAAAGCAAATGACCAGGAGAAAATAGGAAATAGGAGATAGCAAACTGACAACTCGTATCTGGGACATATAAAGGACTTTTGAAACTCAATAGTTAAAATAACAATCTAATTAGAAAATAGGTGAAGGACATGAGCAAACATTTTACTGAGGAGGAGCTACAGCTAGAAAGTATGCACGTAAAAGGATGCTCATTAGCCATTAGGGAAATGCAAATTACAACCACAGTGATATATCACAACTATTAAAACAGTTAAAATTTAAAATAGTGACAATACCAAATGCTGGCAAGCATGAAGAAAAACTGGGTCTCTCACACATTGCCAGAGGGAATGTAAAATGTTGCTGCCACAGTCACTCTGAAAGATAATTGATGTTTCTTAAAATACTAAGCATTTACTTAGCATATAACCCAACAATAACATTCCTAAGCATTTATCTCAGACAAATGGGAACTTTTATCCAGGGAACTTTTACCCACATAACCTACATACAAATGTTCATAGCAGCCTTATTTATAAAGGCCAAAGGCTATCGTAAAACAGGAACTAAACAAACTGGTAGACTCATACAAGGTACACCATCCAGCAATAAAAAGGAACAGATTGGTGCTTCATACGCAACTTGGATGGATACTAAGGGAATTATGCTGAGTAAAGCCATTTCAAAAGGCTATATAATATATTACAGTCTCAAAATGACTGAATTACAGAGGTGTAGAACAAATCAGTAGTTTGCAGTAGTTAAAGTGTGTGGTTGGAGGGTAAAACAAGAGTCTGATTCTGAAGGGTTAGTGGTGGGAGACTGTTAGGTAATGGACTAGTTCTGTATCTTGATTTTGGGATGGGTACCTGAACCCACACAGGTAAGTAAATGAAACAGAATTATATGCACATGCTGTACAAATGTCAACATCTAGTTTTGATATTGCACTACACTTACATAAAACACGGCCATTCGGGGAAATTGGATGAAGGTACACAGTATCTCTCTGTACTGTCTCTGTAACTTCAATTTCCTATGAATCTGTAATTATTTCAGAGTTAAAAGTCATTTAAAGAAAATGAAGTATCATGAAAACAGAAAAACAAATACATGCCCTTTAGCTCCAAAATTCCACATTTGCACATTTACCTTAAGGTAATAATATCAGTAAGGTATCAAAAATCACTAGATAAGCTACCATCTCAGAGTTATTCACAACAGTGAAAAATGAGAAGAAATCTCTCCATGCTCATAATTGGTTACATTCATATAATAAATATATCCAACAGGTTGTATTAAAATGGTGATGTAGATCTACATATGTCGATAAGAAAAGATATCCACTTTTAAGAGGAAAAGAACAGGGTGGGAGATCATTAACTCTAGGCCAGAGGAAAGACACCCAGTGGAAATCTGCAGCCCCATCCATTTGCCAGGGTCTTTCTTATGCACGGCCTTCCACACTTCCAGGACCAAACTGATGGTTCCCAAATGACCCATCCTCAATGACAACACATCATGATTCCCAGGTAGCTTCGTTAAGTACAGAGTCCTGCCCTGGACCTTGCTGAACTGAAATCTCTGGGGCTGAGCTCCAGGAACCTGTCATTTTACAAAACTTTCTTCGTGATTGTGACACACAGTGGGGTTTGAGAACCCTCAGGTTAGGGCCAAAAATTCAAAATAGAATCATGTCAGATGGACAGACTGGAACCGTTATGCCATTTGTGATGGAGTGGTAGGGAACTAACAAAGACTGTTTTGTAAGAAGATTCCTTTCTGCAGCGTGTAGTACAGTTTTAAGGACATTCCTAGAATCAGACATCTCCCCTTTAAAAGAACCATTACTCCCTTTTAGTTAGTGCAGTGCGACCCTCTGTTTTCTCAGAAAGAGTTCTTGATGAGTTCCAAGGACTCCCTTATTCCTCTCTTTTTATTTTGATAAAGTACACAGAACATCACATTTACCATGTTAACTGTACTATTCCAGTGGCAGTAAGTACTTCTGCTATGTTGACAACCCTCACCAGCCGCTACCTTGTTCCAGAACATTTGGATCCCTCCAAATGGAAACTCCAGAACCACTACCAGCCACTCCCATCTCCTCTACCCCTGGCAATCCTCTATGCTTTCTCCCTCTACGGATTTGCTCATTATGGCTATTTCACATGGAATTACACAATATATGACTGTGTATGTCTGGCTTCATTCATTTAGCAGCAGTTTCAAGGCTTATACCTATTGTAGCAGATATCAGAATTTCATGCCTTTTCGTGGCTGAATAATATGCCATTGTATGAATATATCAGTTTGCTTATCTACTCATTTGTTAATGCATATTAGTTTTGCTTCCACCTTTTAGTTATTGGGAGTAGTACTACTGTGAATATTTATGTCAATTTTTTTGTTTGAATACCTGTTTTCAAGTAGATCTCAGAGTAGAACTTCTGGGTCGTATGATAGCGCACATTTTCCTTACTAAGGAAATCTAAACTGTTTTCCACCCTCACTCACTTTCATCAGATTCTCAACATCCTCAGTGGTGCCCTGGCATCTGGGGAAATTATGGCAGAATAAAGAGGCCCAGAAGGCTAAGACACTTGGGTTTGGCTTGTCACTCAAACAGTTAGGGCACATGGGCTGGTCATTTCAGTTCTCTGAACCTTGTCTCCCCCTCGAAGCTCACAGAGTGTATTGAATATCAGATCAGGTAATAGGGAGGCTATGGATGAGGTGAAAGGAGCTGTGTAAGAGTGAGGGGTGCAGCTTTACCTGGCCCTATCTCTTTATATCATACCCAGGACGATCTCGGGTAATTGCTCAGCTGCCCTGCTCTTCAGTCTCAGCATCTATACAATGGAGGTTAATTAAGATTTCCAGCCTCATGGGACTCTTGCACAAAGTGGAAAAATTTGTATAAAGCACAAGTCACTATAAAGCCAGACCAGGTAGCTACTTCTATAAAATGCTGCCACCTTTCTAGCAATAGTGGTGGAAAAGGACATGTGTTCACTTTTCCAGCTCCTACCCAAGTGTTACCCTCCCCCTACCGCTTTTCTTTTCTTTTCCCTATGGGCTTCTCTGCTTCTACTCTCCTCATTCACACGGACAATTCAGAGCACAACCTGACCCTGGACTTCTCCTTCCTCTATGCTCCACCATCTTTTGTGCAAACTTTGCTAAGTTCAACTTAAGTGTGGACCCTGGCTTTGTCTTTTGGTTCATCTTCCCTAGGATATTACACTGTTGGTGCTCAGTCCATTCTACTTGATGGAATAACCAAAGAAAGGATTTCCTTTCATCTGGAGCATTGGTGCATGCATATGTCTATATGTGCCTTTGTGTGCATGAGTGTGTGCAAGCTGTATAACCATATGCCTGTGTGTACTCCCAGGCATGGAGCTTGGGAGTGTACTCCCAGGCATGGGTATCTTGGCCAAGTCTCCTCCCTGGAGCTTATATCCCTATGAGTGTGTATATCCCTATGAGTGTGCGTGCATGTTTATAAGTATGTGTGTGTACATGTGTGTTCACCCATGTGTATGCTGGGTACTAGGCATATTAGTGCAAGATGCCTTTCTTTCTTGGATCCCTGGCCACACCATTACACATGTGCAATGTGGTCTGCTGTTAGGGTAGGAATACTAACACAAAAGTCACATGCCATGTGAAGACGGGAGTCACACAGCAGATGGTGTCATGGGTATCTTGGCCAAGTCTCCTCCCTGGAGCTTTAGTTTCCTATCTGCCAAATAACATAGGAGTAAGAGACATGCTCTTTTACATTGCATTAGTGTCTCTGCTAAGAGCTGCCATAGTTTGTGGGATTGCATGTTCAAGAGGACATATTGCTGAGAGCCTGTCCCATGCCTCTGAGGTGCTGGCCTACAGACATGGCCTGGCATCTGAGGACAGCCAGGGATCCTAGGGTAGCCTCTATACGTAGCTACTATCTGCTTCCAGAGACCTTCAGAACTTTGCCCCATTGCCATGCTTGCTCTAGTCTGAGGGCCTGCTCCTGGAGCCAGTGGGCAGGAGAAGCTGCCCAGGGAGTTTCTTCTCTCCCAGCCCACCTGGTTTTTATGCTTGCTTTCATTTCCAGTTGGATGCTCCACCCCCAGTGCAGCACTAACTTCACATCCTCACAACCTGAACCCCTTTCACGTACTAGGCCATGAGTCTCCGAGACATGCCCCTGTTTTGTGGGCATGTGGAAAAAAATAGCAGTTTCTAGTTCCACTGATTTTTGTCACGGCTTTCTGTAAATGTCATGCGTGTATGCTTTAGTATGTATGAAATATGTGACTCCAATAATCCAATTGAGAAATCCAATTGATAAATAAATAAATATGTGTACATATTGGAGTGTGTTCTCAAAAATACTTTTACCAGAAGAGTATCCAATTAATAAAGTTTAGAGAGCACTTTAGGGGAAGTAAGATGCATTTAATAGCAATAATAAGTTAGTGTTTGCTATAAATGTGACTACAGAAGTGAAGGTTAAATGCTAGAGGGTCACAAAAGGATGTGATTGCTACCAGAAGTAGAGGAAGAACTCAGAGAAGCCTTCATAGAAGGGGTGGCTTTGGGGTTGAGTCTTACTAGAAAGGACATGGCCATGTGGCCATGGGAGGGAAAGGTCTCCCAGGGACCAGAAAGCACGGAGCAAACAGTGGGGACAAGCATCCAGCTGTGTGCGTCATACGTGGAACAAGCAGTAGGAGATGAGATGAAAAGGGCGGGGGACAAATTATAGAAAAAGAACCTCGAATTGAGGGATATGTGGAGAATGTGTACAAAATAAGGGAACATAGGGGAGGCAATGGTATGTTCTCAAGAAGGATGTGACAGGGTCCAGTTGCATTGGGAAATTTTCATCCCATGGGGAAGAATATAAGATTGGTTGGAGGAAACCAGACAGCCTATTGGAAGATGGAAGGTGGTCATGCTGACCCAGGCCAGAGGACTTCAACTCCATCAGCAGGAGAAGGGAAAGAAGGAGGCAGGGAAAAGGAGTCCCGTAGAAATTGATTCAACTAAGCACTGTCACTGTTTGGACATATACTGGATAAAGGGTGCAAGAACATCAGCAGATGACCCAGCCCTCAATGCTGAGTGATCCCAGAGTGATAGCTGATGGGACCCTTGAAGGAAATTTCAGGTGGAGAAATTTTATCTCTGTTGTCTAGAAGTAACAATTTGATGACTAGACGGGTCTGGGATACTGCTTGGTCATCCACCAAAGCTGAACTCTTTAAGGATTAAACCTGTTTGAACTTTTTGGATGAAGATAGGTCTTCATCTTTATTCTACACGTATTTTGGGATCTCTCCTACGACAAAGGTATCACTCCAGGAACTAGGAATGTAGACAGGAGCCAAAACTGCTGCCCCTGATCTCAGGGCCCTTGAGTCTAGTGGGGAGATGACCAATAAAGAAATGCTTAACGGTCTTTTGGCTGCGGGCTCTCAGGGGAGGCCAGCGGAGGTTCCCAGAGCTGGTGCCCATGCTCAGCAGATAGCATCTCCCTAGGATATGCTCAACCTTTCACCATGACTCGAGTCATCATGACCAGATTTTAGGCTATCATCACAAGCACAAGTGGCATATGACTGGCCGAATCTGCACAGGTGATGGAGACACTCATAATGTCAACCTTGTCACCCTCTGTCAAGCAAGCCAACTTCAGTGTACTGTGGACATCATGCCTTTGAATATTGCTACCCTCTCCATTCTAGCTTCTGGAGCTTCTTTGGTGTCCTTTAGTTTATTTCTGGATTTAGGGAACTCCCAAGACATTCGGAGAGGAGGAACATTCCCAGCTTCTATACAAACATGACTGAGCAGGGTGTGGTGGGGCACAGTTGTAATCCTAACACTCGGGAAGCTGAGTTAGGAGAATTGTGACAAGTTTGAGCCCAGCTTGGGCTTCACAGTGGATTTAAGGCCAGCCTGAACTACACGGCGAGACCCTGTCTCAAAAGCAAAACAAAACAAAACAAAACTCATGACATTAATTCAGCTATGTTAATTAATTAGTGCTTTCCTTCCTTAGGTCCACCTAGTCCTCATCCCTCCCGTTATTTATAAATCCCTGTTTCTTTGTCTATAATTTGGCCCTTTCTCACTCTTAAATTTACCTGCTAGAAAGTCTCCCTGGAAAGGGATGCCCTGGTTACCTCTAGGCTAACAGCAAAGTGGGAACAGCACAAGCTTCAGATGTCAGTCACCCCCTGCTTCTCCTTCTACGAGCTGAGTGTCTGTGGGAAGATCTCAGAGCTTCAGAGTTCTCAAAAGCAACGTGGTTCACAACGCATTCTTCGTTTGGAAGTGAGTCTGTGTGGCTGATGTACTTTGCATGGGGGTCTCAGACGTTCTCTGGTAACCGTAAGACAAGAAGCAAACTTCGAGGAGACCTTCAGCCTTGGACCTTCTCAGCAGTCTACTCTCATTCAGCCTGGTCCTTCCTTGTTACTGTTCCCAGCTTTGCAAGGTTCCCACCACCAGGTGACAATTTGCACATCACACTCATTTTGTTCTGTGGGTCACCGCTAGTGACAGACAGTCACTCAACATACACTGGTGACTGAATAAATGAATGAGTGACATGGGTCCATCTGAAAATTCAATGAGAATTGAAGAGTTCTTGATACTGTGTCAGGCACATGGTGGATACCCATTACTGTCACCCACTTCCCTTTCCTCAGCCCATTATCACCATCACCCCCCAATCTAATGGTTTTCATGAGGTCCAAATGTCCCAACAGAGACTTCGTTCTGAGGCCTGTGGTTGGGCAGTGCCTTTGTCTTGATGTGCAAGCCCTTCACCCTCCACAGTCCCTTGGGTCAGCCCCATACATACTTGTTCCCATGCACCTCATTCTCTGATTCTCATGCTGCTGTCCCTACCCTACCTGGGTTTGGCTGCTCCTATCTAGCATCAGCCTCAGCCTCTCTGTCCCTGATGGGTCCATGGGCCAGGGCCAGGTGATTCCAGGGCCTGAGACATACTTACCTGAACAGGCATACTCTCTTCTCTCAGGCTGCAGCCAGACTCTTGAGAAAAGCACTCACTGGAAGGTCGCAAGGGCATGCAGTGGTCTCCACCCAGGCCTCAACCTTCCATTAGACTTCAGTGTGGCCGAAGCTTTGGCAACTGGCTGAGACCCATCCTGGCTCCTTCTTGGCCCCAAGGTCCCATCTTCTCTATCCCAGCTGGGTCTTTTGAGGTCCAGAATCGTTTTCACTCAAACCCCTGACTACTGACCTTTCTGACCACCACATTGCACTCAGTGTTTGAACATCCTCAGGCTCCACAATTCCATGTCTTATTTGTGTCCCTTGACCCCAAATTTCATTTTTATATATGCAGCTCCACCCACATTCTACCAAACCTTCACTAGGAAAGAGGTTCTGTGCTGGGGGCTGAGGAGGACACAGAATCAAAACAGACACATTCCCACTCCCACAGAGCTCTGGTCCTACGAGCAGAGTAAACTTTTCACAGAGTAAGGTGGTCCCCCTTTTCTCAGAGCACAGTGATCAGCAAGGTGTGCCCATGTGGGTGCAGCTGAGGCTTCCCAGAAGAGGTGACATGCGACATCCATCATCCGACCAGGGCTGAAGAAGGGTGTGGGCCATACCAGCTCTGACAGTCAATAATTTCACGGCCCTCCTCTCCTCCTGAAAAAGGCTCTCTGCCTCCCTGCCCTGCATCCTGTGGGCCCTGCTATCTCCTGGCTCTGTCTCAAGACTCACGGAATCTTTGCCTAAATTTCTCCCAGAGCTCACATAGTCTCCCCTCCAAACACCCAGGGTCAGCATGCTGCCTGGCCTCTCTTTCGTCTCCTGGTTCATTTCATCAGCACGTCTACACTGCATGTCTGCTGAGAGTCAGGGACCAGCAGCACATCAAGTCCCAGATTCCCCAGCTGGCCAGTCTGTGGCTCATTCAGCCCAACCTGTCCCTCCTTGAGGCTGCCTCTTGCCACTAGATGTGGCTGATTGGGAGAAGAGTAGGCAGGCTCAGGATACCTTATTACTGTATCTCTTTTTTAGCTCTGTGGATACTTTCCTAGAATACTTCATCTTTGAAAAGGAGTCAGAAGCAGAAGTGAGCCAACATCATTCTCACCCGGAAGAAGGAGAAACTGAGGTCAAAAGTCTGAACTAACTGTCTCCCAGGTCCAGTGCAGAGCCCTGCTTTCTTTCCTTTCAAGCTAAGTTCATCTACCTTGAAGACCAGCTGTGCAGTCTACCACTCTGTGCATTTGTACAATTAAATGTGGGTTCTGGAACTGATCTTGCAGCCAAAGTATCTTTCCATGTAAAGACCTTTGTTGACCAGCTTCTCTTCTTAAAGTGTGAAAGTCCCCTTTTAGGGTATGAGAGGAACTCTTGGGAGCCAGGGGGAAACTCATCAGTACAGATTTGTCATTGCCTCTCTAAGCTGAGGAGTCACTGTCTCTGGAAGTCCACAGGGAGGAAGCTGATGGATTTCCGCCTGTGCTATTCCAAATTTTATCTAAATATTTCACAAACATCTAAGTCCTGCCTACTGATGACGGTGGGCCTAAAACAGAAATATTGCGGTGCAATTAGGTCCATGAGCTCAGGGCTCATCCTTGGGATCCTTGGCCAGGAACAGTCAGGCATCCCACAAGCCTGCCTTGGGCTTCCGTTCCAGCACTTACAGAAAAGAGCAGATTTGTAATGGTATGGATCCTGCTGCGGGGGCTCTTACTGGGGCCTTGTAATGCAAGTCTTTGCTATCAGTAGCTTTCAGCATCCTGGTCCCAAGGAGTTGGAAATGATACACAAACAGTTCCTCTTTTCAACACTAATATCATCCACTTTTTGACTTTTAGAGATCTTAAGCCCTGAAACAAGAGTATCAAAAGCTGGCCACAGAAGTCAGTCTTTCCCTTGGAAAGTACTGCTCAGTTTGCAGAGCAGGTGCACATCCCTTAGCCATTTGGTCAGCAAGTGACTGTTAGGCAGACAAAGTCACACAGAATGCAATCAAAGGGCAACTTCATTTTTATCTCAGACAGTCTCATTAAATGTGTTCTAAACAGTTGGTTATTCTCTGCTTTTAGAAGAAACCTAGGGCACATTCATGACTTTTGTGGTCACTCTTGGATAACTGAAAGTCCTGGGTTTCTTGTAGAAAGTGCTGATGCTAGGACTGGTGCACACACGCACACACGCGCGCACACACATGCACAATTAAAAAACAAACAACAACAACAAAAAACAAGATGAACCTAGGCCATGTTTTAGTTCCAGAAAGTAAGACAGGGCAAGGAAAGGAAGGAAGGAGGAAGGGAGAGAAGGAAGAAAGCAAGCAAGCAAAGGAAGAGCCAACCTGAAAAAGCTTCCAATGACCAAAGGCGGAACAATTAGAGTACCAAAATAAATAATATTAATATTACATTATAACATGAACAACAAAATAAAAATCTGTGAGTCCATGCCAAAATAATTAACTCAATGAAAAATAAATAAGTAAGAGAAGAGATACTCAATTCTTACAGAAGAATTCCAGATAATAAATGAGGAAAATAGATAATCACTATTAGAATACCACAGTAATTATAATTGCTGCTGGCAAGACTCTCTGATGAATGTCTAAATTGGTGAGTGAAACATTAAGGAGAACATTATCTGCTGAGCCTCAACATCTCTCTCCCCAAATATTTTTAATTGCTATGGTGGTTTTTCACATATGTCCAAAAATTGTTTGATATTCCTTCCTCCAGGAAGCAGAAGGAGCTTCGTTCCCCTGTTCTTGAGTAGAAAATAGATGAATTAACCAGCCTCAGATTAATAGATTACGGAAAGGAAAAAGCAGTAACTTTACAATGAACCGGACCTTCAGACACTACCTTAATCAAGTTATTAAGATAAACATAGCCAGTAAGATATTACATCGATGTCATATGCCCCCATGTGAAGCAATAAAGAAAGGGACATCACCTCCTTGATACTTTCAAACCCGTGGTCTAATCATGACGGACAGGAGACACACTCAGACTGAGGAACACTGTACAATATACCAGATCAGTAGGTTTCTAAGCGTCAAGGTCATAAAAGACACATTAGCCTGAGACACATTCAGAATCCAGCATGACTACATGCAATATGGGATCCTGGAACAGCAAAAGGATATTAGTAGAAAAGCTGAAGAAATCAAGATAAAGGCTGTAGTTTTGTTCATGGTATTAGGCCAGTGTTAATTTCTTAGCTTTGACAAAGATATCACAGTAGTTATATGAGATGCTAACATTACAGCAGGCCGGGCCAAGGGTGTATGGCACACAGTCTTACTGAGAGATCTTCTCCATTGAGCAAACTATGATTGCTGGGGGGGGGGGATAAAAACTCTTAGATATTGCAGCAATTGTAACCTTCTAAACTGCCACAGCATATAAGTAGATATACTGAGGTTAACGTTGCATATGAAAATGAGATAGAATGAAGTAAATACCTAAAGCCTCCTGGGGTGGGGTAATAATGAAAAAAAAGTAGAGAAATGGTGCTTTGGAGATACAATCATTGCAACTTTTCAGTTTTAAAACACAACTTAAGTAATGTTCCCAAAATTTAGTCCATGAATCCTTATCAAAAGCTTTATAAATTAGTTGCTTAAAAGTATCTTCTGGTCCTGTGTATCTCTAAGACAGTTTCTAGTAATTAAGAAGGCTTGCCTGGAGTGATAGTAACAGAAGGATAAAGTTAAATGTAACCAAATTAGCACTCTTGCTTCTTTCCTGGGCTGAGAGCTAGACTCCTGCGTGAGTGGGACAGGACTGCTGCCCTCTCTCTGTCCCCACCCAAGGAGCCTACTCCCCCCTGCTGAGGGCTTCTTTTGGGAAGGGGTGGGTAGAGTTATGGAGGCAAGAAAGGTTGGGACTGTGGGGTGCTCTTTAGGGTTGATAGCAACTCTCCAGGCTGGGAAGATGTATTTATAAGCTCCCTCTCTTCCCCCTGGAGCTCAACTTGGAGTTTTCAGAGACCCCTACCTATCACTAGCGGCCTCTTCCCACAGCCCCCTTCTGCAAGTGACGGCCCTTCAAGCAGGCCGTGTGTCCCCCCTCCTCGTTCTCAGAGCTCATTTCTCTAGGTGACACTTGAGGAAGCCACTGAAGAAGTACTCAGGGTCTGTTTACCCTGCTTTGTGTCATGAGTTGGTGTGCATTTGTTCCTACACTGCCCCAAACAGCTCAAGGTGGGTTTTCTATTACTTGAAGCCAAATACATCATACCTTTCAAAGCCAGTTCTTACAATGTACAGGAAAAGTAGAAGGGAAAATAACAAGTGAGGGACAACAGAAAAATAAAGGAATAAAGAGAGAAAGTGGTAGCCATCCAAAGTGAAATCCATCAGAAATGACAGGGCAGAGAGGGTAGGAGCAGGGATGGGATGTTGGAGAAGACAACACGGAGATCAGAGACAATGGAGGATTCCCTAGGGTTTACTCCTGTATTTACTCCGCACAGGCACTGTCTTTAAAGCTTTGAATGCATTATCTATTTGCCCCATAGATGGCCCCATTCTATAGAGTTTATAGAGGTTCATGACATTAGTATGTGGCAGATTTGGGGCCACAATCTGATCAGGTTTAGATGTACAGTCAGTAAGTACCTGTGGTGGGTGCTTCATTCCCATCTCTGATTTATAAGGGGAGGATTTGTTCCTATGTTCTACCAACAGAGAAGCTGGGGGATTCCAAGGTAAAGCAACTTGCTATGTGACCAGTGGAGCTAAGTTTAGAAATCAAGTCTATGATTCCTAGTTTATTATTCTAGTTGACAGTCCTGTCGTTCAAATGTTGGCCTGGTTCCTTCTGCCTAGACACCGCCCAGCACCCAGTAGCTTCCAGAATGCTGGGGACCCATACTGCTAATTATTCCATGTTGAGTGTTGAATCCAGAGCTTCTAGCAAGCCCTGCCACTGAGTGACAACTTTGTCCGTAGTTGGTAAATATTTCAAAAGAGTCCCCAATAGCCATATATATCTTTGGTGCTTCATTCTTTCCTAAACACCCAGGGTCACCACCTCCTCTGATGTGCACACAGAAGAATGCTGAGAAGAACTGAGAGGTTCTGCACTGCCTGAGACTGCGTGGCAAGTTCAGAGTTGAGCCAAGGTTCGGCCTGACCCCTTGACATCCAGGCAAGTGATTTCTCCATGATGCGGCCTCCTGTTGCCGAAATAGAAATTTAGTTGAGGTAGAGTTGAGAACTTCAAGACATTAAATTAGAAAATGTTGCAGTTTAGGGATGAATCTTGGTGAAACAGATTTGCTCATTAAAGACAAAATCAATGCTTTTAGCAAAAAATCTATAGGTTTGGAATTTAAGCAAAAGATCAAGAACTCAATACATTAAAAAGGTGGGTATGGAGGATGGATCAGTAGTTGTGATTTTGTGTTCTCTTCTTATGCCTGTATTGTACATTTCTGCCCATTGTTCCACAACCTGCCTCAGCGTCCTGGCATGGCTATTTCCGCTTTGCTGGCTTTGGGTTTGGCCACGTGATGCTCCCCAATGGGATGAGAGGAGATGTGGGGTTCGGCAGGTCCGAGCAGAAGCTTTCTGAACGACTGTGAGGTTCCTCTTAGCGTTCTTGCTCCTGCCCTCTCCAACAAGAGAACAGCACATCTTCGCTTCGGCTGCTCTTTCAGCTTAGGTTCCAGGAGAGAAAGACAGGTGAAGCCCGTGTAACCCAGGGATGCCACAATCCTCACGTAAAGTGGGCAAGAAATAAGTGTTTATTTTCATAAACACATTAATATATTGGGTGGTCACTAGTAGAAGCTGACTGATACACTGGAAGAGAGGAGTGCTTTGAAAATTTGAAGTATAAAAATAAAATGAGTTTTAAATTTTAAAGTATTTTAACTTCTAAGTAAGTATCATTTTGTGGGAGAACTCAGGCACCTGATAGATAAATACTACGTAGATATTTTGATGTTTCAGAAACAGCTTTACACAAAATTTTCAAAGAGGTTTGTAATCCATTAACCATAGTCATATGTATTATGGAACTCCCAGGGTTGGGGTGGTGCTCTGGGTTGATTATTTGGAAATAGTAAACAAGCACCTCTCACACAGTAACAAGAACACTGAAGTTGGGCAATGACTATTATATTTAGGACCACTGCATCTAATTCATATATGGATTTTCACTTAAACTCTTACAAGTATCCTTGTGCACTATTTTTAATACACAGCATAAACATATTGCATTCTATCAGTACTTTGAAACAAACTACTTCCCTCCATCTCTCCCTCCATGCATCTGCCATGGTTTTTGATACAAGATATATATGGGAAGTTACTCCTCTTAGTAGTCATTCCAGGGAGCACATAAACCTGAATCAAAACAGATTCCTTTCACTGCAGCTCTGACATCACACTGCTTTTTCCAGCACACTTGTTGGCACCAGAAGCAAAATGAAACTCTCCAGTTATCAGACAAAACCCTGCATCCTTTCAGATCACCTCAGAACTCCTCAAGAGAACAGAACTTGAACTTGACACTTGAACTTCCAATATGGAAATTCCATGATTTTATGGATCTGCTATGAGGTAAAACAGGCCACATTGCTATAGCCATCAGACCATCAGAAAGGCAATCATCTTATGCTGCAGATGTCCTGCCATCCCATGCCCCATTCCCTGAGCTGTGGACAACTCCCTAAACTTCTCAGAGTCAAGTGAACACATTTCAGTAGGTTAGTTCACTGTCAGTGATGAACATATATAGACGCTCCAGTGCAAGGGAGAAATCTACAAGGGTCTGGAATTCCCGGAGTTGGAATCACAGTGGCAATAGAAAGATAAGCAACTTGGTGTTTAAACACAGTCCTTCCTCAGTCTCCATGTGGACCAAATGAAAGAGGCTTCCACCAGGCCCTGCCAATATGGTTCTGGGTCCATAACCAGAAAATCTAATGGACCCAGAGTTTCACAAAGGTAAGAACCCTGCTGGGCCCAGTACTTGCCACATGTCTGAAGAAATATTCTCTCTTGGGACAGGCTATGAATTCAGCTGCATTCTCCATGGGCCTCTGTGTGGGCACATGCACCTGTCCACACAGAGCCTGTGCTGTGTGCGTGGGTATGAGTACGTGCTCTGGGGAGCAGGTTCGGCTCGCTGAGCCTAGGAAACAATTTCTTCCCATTGCTGCCTTGGATGATCTGAGTCTGTCTTTGGGTCTGTCTGTCTGCCTGCATATGACAGATGGCCCTGATCTTAAGCAGTAGGAGTCTGTGACATCCATTTAGGTGGGCATTGGCTCTTGTCTCCTGCCCCTTTACTTTACCCAGATTCTATGGTCTAATGCCAGCTTATAGGGTTGGAACTGTTAACTTTTTTCTATAAAGATGTTTTTGTATAGTTCTAACCCATACATTTGGGAGACTGAGCTGGCCTATTGGCCATCCTCCTTAAAAGACTTTCAGCTACTTCAAAATACTTAGGAGATACCTGCCATCTTCTGTTCCCTCCCTTCTCTCTCACAGCAGATCTATATACTACGTATGTACTATGTGTGCTGGTGAACTTTTAGAGTTTTCAGTGATACAAACAGCCCACTGCAGCACACATGCCATACATTCACCACCACTGTGGATTTCCCTATTGCAAATGTGAGGGGTGAGTAGGGAGGACATCAGTGACCTGCACAGAGCTGCAAAGATCCTGAGCATGTGCACTGGACTCCAGTCTAAGCCTTGGGCCTATGTCACTCCCCAACTGGAACTAAGGGCTGTGGAGCAAAGAAGTCCTGGCTCAGGCTAAACAGCTATGGATGCTGGTCGCTTGCCAGCCTCCACGCAGAAGCTGGTCTGGGGCTCTCCCAGTGGCTCTCCTCCCCAGCAAGCAGGAAGCTCCAAATCCTGGGCTGTGGCCCAGAGAGAGAGAGGAAAGGGGCTTCTCTATGCCTCCAATTGTCCTCATGACTGCCTCGGAACAATGCAGGGACTCACACTGCCTCCTGCCACCAGCCTCCACCCAGCTGTTCTGGCCTCGCAGCCCCATCTCCTCAGCCCGTCTGCATAAACACTGAGTGTTTGTCAGCTTCCAGAGTCACGCTGTGTGCCCAAGACTCTCTGGCTCCAGGCCTTGTGGGGCGCCCAACAGACCCTCTTTCAAATCCTAAACCCATCACCCAATGAAGCCCATGCCTGGTCCTTGATATGTAACTGGGGTAAAACCTAACGCTCCTGAAGGGCAGGGATCACAGCCTGCTTGACTTGATCAAGCAAGTTCCAAGGACAGGTTTACTTTCTACGCATGCAAAAGAAAAGAGCTTTGGGCTAAAGGTTAAGGCAAATGCATTTGTTAAACCTCAGCAAGCCTCAGTGTCATTGTTCACCAGATGGGAACAGGAGCAGTCGACTAAAAGCTAATGTCTGCCACGGGCCTCTCCATGTCAGGGACTCCTCTACCCTCCAGGCATTGCTCACAGCATCCTCACTGCACCCCATACCCCAGCTCCCAGCTCTCTGTGAAGACACGAACGGGTACTCATGGGATCAAAGTTGAGTATCTACTGTAGCCCCAACCCACTGCGTGCACATGGCAGAGCCCAGGGCACAGGGGAGCCTGCTGGGTCCAAGTCCACAGGTCCATTTACTAAACTGATGGGGTTTAGGGAGCTGCTATGTGCCAGTCACTGTTCACAGCACATCAATCCCTGTCCTCCAGAGCCAACATGCTGGTGTACACAGCAGAGGCTCAAAGATGGCAGGTGATGCCTTAGTTGCATTCACATCATTGACAGGAGAGCTGGCTTGTCCCTCACCGTCCATAAGGAGAGCAGGAAAAGGGGTGCTTCCCATTCCTCAAGTTTGAGTAGATGGACTTTGCTGTGCCATCAGGGGCCAGAGCACCTCCCAAGTGGACCCCAATTAGCCCTATAGCAGAGGGACAGACATGCTGTCTCTTGCAAAGGCACAGGTTACCAGTATGATGCAGAGGACCAACAGGCCCCAGGAGCAGCATTCCTGACAGCTACCAGCTATCCTTATTAACCTATTCTGCTGAAACAGTCCCCTGCCTGGTCCCCATCTACACACTCAGCCTTGTCCCAGGTTTA
>PVJX010009378.1:0-61262 GCA_004027295.1 Dolichotis patagonum | reverse complement strand
GAATCAGACATCTCATGTCGTCCTGTCACCCATCCCGTGTCCCCCCTCCCCCTCCCCCCTACCTAGCAAGTGGGAGCCAGTGAACTACACATCTTGTGAAAAGATTGGCTATGTTATTTAGTATGAGCTCCCCATATGCAAAGATATGGACAACCATTTGGAGGAGAATGGGAGACAATATGACAGATAGTGAAGATCCCGGGTTGTCTAGCTTTGAAATTTATGCTTTCTTATGGCCCATTCTGTTCTGTTTTGTTGTGTTTAATTTTACACCCTTTTAAAATAAAAAATTAAAAAAAATTCATTCAAACTGACCAAAATCATAGGTGTTACTATAGTCTAACGTGTTGTCCAAACTCTAGGAACTTTCAAAAAGGAAAATGGAAAAGAGTTTCAAACTTTCTCAAAACTATACTAATTCTCAAGATCTTTATTCCCATATAGGACACTGCAGGCTGCAACCAGTGAGATGGTCTCAAGTGCTGGGAAAAGCACTCTTCGTAGGATCGAGACCAAAGGAACTATGATGATGTGACCATAACCAAAAATAAAAGTAATTACGAACTGTTAGACGTGAAAAGATTTCAGGAAACCTCAAGGGTGACGGCTTTGGAAAAAATAATTCTAAGCTGCTATATAATAAGGGAACTGGTTTGGGAAACTCAGTGTCTCTAACAATGGTCAAACCTGAACTAAATTTTTCTTTCTTTCTTTCTTTCTTTCTTTCTTTCTTTCTTTCTTTCTTGCTTGCTTGTTTGCTTGCTTTCTTTCTTGCTTTCTTTCTTGCTTTCTTGCTTTCTTCCTTTCCCTTCCTTCCGTCCTTCCTTCCTTCCTTCCTTCCTTCTTTTTTTAAATACAAGGTCTCACTATGTAGTTCAGGTTGGCTTCGAATGATCTTCCTGCTTTGGCCTCCCAAGTGCTGGGATTACAGGCATCCGCCACCACCCTGGCATTTTGCTTTTTTTGGCGGGTGTTATTTATTTCATTCATTTTATATTCGTCCATTCAACAAATACTGGCCCCCTGCTTATACCTGCTTAACAAAGTGGGTGGTGAAAAAACAAACTAGGTAATGCTTTTAAAGTGTTCTATGCTGGTTTAGTATACAAGTACTCAATAAATCTTAACTGGCATTATTAAAACATTAATTAGTAATAATAGTAACAGCAGCCACTCTCTGTAAGACACGTTTATGTCAGACTGGGCGACTGCAGGTATACCTACGCGCTCTTCACCACCCGTTGCATTCTGGGGCTTGTAGTCCGGAAGTCGGTGGCTGGTTACTCGGTGCGCAGGCGTAGTGGTGCGGATCCCCGGAAGAACCAGTTGAGGCTTTCAGGATGAGCGGGTGGCGGTGGCTGCAGCTGCTGCGGCGGCACTGACCCACTACGAGCTCTATGCCTTTCCGGCTGATCATCCCGCTCGGCCTCCTGTGCGCGCTGCTGCCCCTGCACCATGGTGCGCCAGGTCCCAACGGCACCGCGCCGGACCCTGCCCACTACAGGTGAAGGAGGCCAAGGTCCCGCCCTTCTATAGTTGGGGAATGGGCAGCGCGGATCTTCCCTCCGTCCCAAGACAACCTTCTCCTCATACCTAATTGCTCGGGTCCTGCTGCCGGACCCTCGGCAGAAGTCAGCTGGTGATTCCCTCTTTCCGCACTGTTTCTTGTCCTTTCTCCCATCTCGTTTTGTGTCCTGGCCCCCCTGACTTATTTTTGGTGCCTCGCACTAGGGAGCGAGTCAAGGCCATGTTCTACCACGCCTACGACAGCTATCTGGAAAATGCCTTTCCCTACGACGAGCTACGACCTCTCACCTGTGATGGGCATGACACCTGGGGCAGGTAGTATGAGCCGAGGGCCAAGGGGGGCCGCGGTGTAACAGTCAAGGGAGGCTCACTTGGGTGGCTTCAGGGTCTCCTCACTGATTCTGGAAAGTTCCTAGACTGGGTTAGGCTGCACCCCTCCAAATTTAAACCAGCACCTCCAGGATCCACCTAGCGTCTCAAAGTGTATAAAGTCCTTGATTCTCCTGGCTAGCTGGACCTCTGGACTCAGCGTCACCAGTAACTGACAACAGGTGTGGGAATTTGGGCAAGTTTCTGGAGTCAGAGTTATGGTGGCTGAAAGAGTTCCAAGAATCAGAAGGCCCAACCCCTTCATTTTGTAGGTGGGCAAACAGGTCCAGGAGAGGGTGTGACTGTCCCCAAATTTAAGAGTCTTGGTAATTGGTTCACTGTGTGTACACACTTTCTTCATTATCCTCATTTTATGGTTTCTTGTCATTCATACCTCTAATCACTTCTCTTCAGGTCATTCTCACAGGTCATTTGTTTTCTTTTTTTGTAGCACTTCTCTGTACAATCATTTTCACTCGTCTACTGGTTTCTTTCTCACTTGTATGAGAATAAAAATATGTACACTGGAATTCTGTCTTGTTCTTTGTGAGGGAAGAATCACTGCATTAGCAGAGGCTGGCATTGATAAAACACTATGCTAAGCATTTTACTGTGTCATTTTATTTAATTCTCTTAATGCTTTTAGGAGTTAGGTGCATATATCTCAAGTTTACATATTTATAAATGGTTGCATGCCTTCTTATGTTAAGGGCTAGAGAAGTTAAAAAAACTCAGAACTTGTTCTGGTTTACATTTTTTAGTTGAAAAAATATAAAACAAGGGCTAATTCATGTAGTACAAAATCATCATGTGTGAGGAGCTGGGGATATAGCTCAGCAGCACAAGTGCTTACCTGGCAAGTGCTTGATCCTGAGTTCAATCCCCGGTATGAAAAAAAAAATCACATATGATAAAGTAAATCTCTCTCAGATCTTAGAACTCCAATCATTGTTACCTTTCCTTTATATTCTTTCAGAAATATTTTTGGTTTATACCATTTTGTGGGGTATAAGCCTTTGTAGGTTTTTTTTTTTTTAATTCTTTTTTGTCTTTTTGAGACAGAGTCTCACTATGCAATTCAGGCTGACCTTGAGCTCACTTTGTAGCTCAGGCTGGTCTTGAACTCACAACAGTCCTCCTGCCTTAGCCTCCCTGGTGCTGGAATTACAGGCATGTGCCACCATGCCTGGCTTTATTTATTTATTTGGTGAAGGTCTTTTTTAAACTAACCTTTGAATGTATAATTTCCACACAATGCCCTCATTTCAAGTATATAGTAACCACTATCACAGCCAAGGTATAGAATGCTTCTTCCACTCTAAAATGTTTTCTTGTATCCCTTTATAGTTCATCCATCCATCACCACTGGCCCTAATAACAGCTAATCTGCTTTCTGTCAATATTTCTGTTTTTGCTGCTCTTTGTACCTTGTCTTTTTCATGTAATGACATAATGTTTATTATCACATAATCCCTGATAAGCATCTTTTGGGTAACCTTTTAATTTTGCACTGTTTGTACCACAGTTTAGTTCACCACTCTTCAACTGGCACACAGTAGGATCTTTCTAACTTTTCACTGCTCTAAATGATGCTGTTCTGAGCAATGTCAAAACAACTCTGTCCTGTGGAGTAAATTCCTGCATGTGGAATTGCCGAAAAGCCTGGGCTTTTAGCTGCAATCTTATACTGCCTCCCATGGCACAGAAGAATTCCAGAGACTCTAGATGATGTGTTTAATTACAATTGAGCAGTGTCAGCTCACACTTCCAGGTATATTAAGAGGGGCAGATGATCCCAGAGGTTTCCCTGTGGTTTCTCTGTTGTGATACGTGGGGAGGGCAGAGACATCCCAAGGCCTCACGTAGTTTGGTGGTAGGATCTAGTCATACAACAGCCATGTAGCTGGTGTTTAGTTTTCTTACTAAGCAGCTGGGATTTCTGTCCTTTTACAGTTTTTCTCTGACTCTCATTGATGCTCTGGACACCTTGCTGGTAAGTATCTCATCTATTTCTCTTTCTCTTTGCCATTGGGTAACCAACATCTTTACTCTTTTTCAGCTTGATTGTGGATAGAAATAAGTTCCTCTGTTAGGTCTTTTATGTCATGATTTGGAACCATTTGTCTCTGGTTATCAAACTAAATAAGGAGAAAACCAAGTATTCCAACCTATTCTGATTCATCTATTTTGTAAACATTTATAGAAGACCTGTGAGGTACAGGGACCTGTGATAGCCATGTATAATTCTGTGAAGGATACAAAGATTTTGGTATCATATTTTTTTCAGCTTACATGTTAATAGCCATATGCAATGAAAATAAAAACAGAAACTATTCTATTACTATTTTATGTACAGGGCTCTAACTAAGCACATTAGGAGTACTGAATTACCTTGTTTATTTCTTCTGACAACTTCATGAGGTAAGTACTTTTACTCACAGCCAAGAAATACGATGTTTAGAAAGGTAAAATGACATAGGTAAGACACAAAGCTGTTGTAAAGTAGAGCTAGTACTTGAACTTAATTCTGTATGACTACAAGACTTGACTATCTTTTTTTAAAAAAGCCCAAGTACCAGGCATGGTGGTACACACCTGTTACTAGCACTCAAGAGGTTGAGGCAGGAGGATCACCATGAGTTCGAGGCCAGCCTGGGCTGCACAGTGAGTCCAAGGCCAACCTGAACTACACAGCAAGACCCTGTCTCAAAAAACAAACAGAAAAAACAAGAAAGCCACAAGAAAGTATTTAACAACTTTCCTCCTATTTCATTATTTTTGGTTCACATATTACTTACATGATTAATACAGTTCAGCTTGTAATTTGTTTTGCTTCATATGTACTAATTCATATGTACTAATCCATTCACCAAATATTTACTGAGGACCAACTGTATATCAGGCACAGCGCTGAACTCTGGAGTGATAATGGTGAATTTAAACAGACATGGCCCCTGCTGGCGTGGAGTGTGTGGTATTAGCAAGGGAAACAAAGGTCCAAGAATAACCTTGAAGAACATATAATTACAAATTAAGGAGAGTGCTCTACAGGAAAGGAACATAATTTGGCAAATGATTGTAACAAAAGTATCTGCCTGGGCTGGGGATTTAGCTCAGCGGCACAAGCACGTGCTTGGCAAGTGCAAGGTCGTGAGTTTGATCTCCGATACGAAAAAAATAAAAAAGTATCTGCCCATACCGAAGAGAGTGGGAGAACTTCTCTGAAGCCAAGACATGACACTTGAGTTGGATCTGAAGAAGAAACAGGTACTGACAGGAAAGTGTAGAGGAAGAATGTTCTAGGCAGAAGGAACAACAAGTGCAACTACATTATGGCAACTGGGTGTGATGGTACACATCTGTAATCCCAGCACTTGGGAGGCTGAGACAGGATGATCGCTGTGAGTTGGAGGCCAGTCTGGACTACATAAGCGAGTTCAAGGCCAGCCTGAACTGCATAGTGAGACCCTGTCTCAAAAAAGCAAAAAAACCACAAAAAACCCTTATGGCAGACAAGCATGGAAGGAACACCAGGTGGCTGGGGAGTGAAGAAGGAAGAAATAAAGCTAGAAGAACAAAGGGGACCCAGATGCTGCATGCTTTTCACTCTGTCAAGGGTTTTGATCTTTAATTTAGTACAAGAGAAAGCTACTGGAATTTCTTAAGGCAGGAAATGAGATTTCTGTTTGAGGTCACCCATTGCAATGTGAAGAAACATTTGTGTAATCATTGAATAAATATTTGTCAAGTAATTGCTTTGTGAGCTGTACTTGGCATTCTGGGGAAAATTCAGAAGCAAATGAGGGTTCTGCTTATGCAAAGGTTTTCTTAATATGGAAAGAAATAGGTGTGGTGGGGTTAGTTTCACTTATGTCCCACTTATTTAGGAAACTATGTAGAAAGAATTACACCTTTTCCAGTAATTCCAGGACCTGCCTCTTCACGAGTTTGCACCTGAACCAGTTATTGGCCAAAGGATATGTTACTGCAGCCAGTCCAAACTAGGTGCCCATGCCACAGCTGGGGACATGGCATTAGTCTTCCTCAAGCCACAGGAGTGGCTGTAGAAGGGCGATTCTTCAGAGGAAAATTGGGATGCTGTTATCAGGATAAAAGATATCTGGAGTGCATTTAGCTGATGGTTTAAAGAAAGAGAGTTTTTCTCAAGAGAAAATCTGGAGGTAATTTCTAGAATTGGGTGTACTATATAACTATGCTAGCAGAGCCCGGGCTGTTGGTACTTTCTGTTCTACTGTGAGTGAACTGGCTCTCATGCTCGTGCTTAATACCTCGTGGTGGAACAGTTGCCACAGCTCTAGAAATCAAGTCTACTTTCAGGACAGGCAGAGACAGAGGGAGAGCCATGCCAACTGTGTCTGTCTATTATCAGGAAGACAAGCTTTTCCAAAAGTGTCCCCGGTAGACTCTGTAAGAGAAGTGACCAAGTAACACAGGGCTGAGAAAGCAAGCATCCGAGTAAAGAAAGAAGGAAGCCAATCTGTAATGTTTTTCCACAAGAGCAAACGTGACAAGAGGGGGTTTAAAAACAACTGATAGTCATTGTATAAGATTTCCTTATGGAGTCTACATTCTTTATATCATATCCATTTAAATGGAAGCTTAAGCCAAGCATGTGACACATACTTGTAATCTCAGCACCCAGGAGGCTGAGGCAAGAGGATTTGCCACAAGTTTGAGGCCAGCCTGGGCTGGAGAGTGAGTTCAAGGCCAACAGAAACAACATAATGTGACCCGCTATCAAAAAAAAAAAAAGTACCCAATGACTCTTGAATTAATGCAGAGAAATTTACTTAACCAAGTGTCTTGTTTTCTTTTTTTTGAACTGGGCATCAAACTCATGACCTTCAGCTTGCCAGGCAGGCACTTATGCCACTGAGCTAAATCTCCAGGCTTTACCAAGTGTCTTGATACTGGGTTTCTGATTCCTAGCTTTCAGGGTTGTTTGCCTGTAACTAGATTTAAGACAGGAACTGGAGCTCTTAAATTGAATGAATGAGGGCTATACCAGCGCAGGATCCCAAACTCTGAATCCAGCAGCTTCTGTGCCTCATGGTCAGGTCTCTTTCCAGATTTTAGGGAATGTCTCCGAATTCCAGAGAGTGGTTGAAGTGCTCCAGGACAATGTGGACTTTGATATCGACGTGAACGCCTCTGTATTTGAAACCAACATTCGAGGTGAGAGCTGCTTTCTAGGACCTCTGGAAGAGAAGAGAGTAGAGTTGCTGCTGTGAAAACCAAGAGGTGGTAAATAGTATCTTCAGGGCCCACCCTGCCAGGGTGCTTGGCCAAAGCCTGTGACTGGCAGACAGGGTTCTGGCGGGAGAGGAGGACTCCCTTAGGATCTGCCATTAGTTTTAGAACGCAGGTGAGGAACAGACAGAGAAAGTACTGGAAAGAAATAGGCCAGAATTACATACATAACATTAGTTTTGTGCTATAAACAACAAGATGAAATCTCTGCCTTGTTGGAGCTTTTAAAAACTTTATTATTTTTTGAAATTAATTAAGTTTATTGGCACATTTTAGGTATACATAATGACCACATTCATCGTGGGAAATTTGTACCTGTACATGATATACCTTGATTCTTTTTTCTCCTTTCCCTTACCCTCTGTTTGACCTCTCTTCCCCTCCTTAGTGCAAAGCTTTGTTTCTACTTTTTCCTCATATTTTTCTTTTTCCTTCCTTTCCCCCTCCCCACTCCCTAATGCCCTTTCCCATTTGAACATTTTTTTTTTTTTGGTTGGGAGGGGTGGTCTAAGACAAGGTCTTGCTACATAGTTCAGGCTGACCTTGAGCTCACTTTGTAACCTAGACCGTTGTTAAACCTGGAAGGATATCCTGCCTCAGCCTCTCAGGTGCTGGGATTACAGGTGTGTGCCACCATGCCTTGCTATGAACATTTTCGTGGAAATGTTTTCTTGATGGAAACATTTTCTTGATGGAAATCTGTGTTAGCCAATGTAGTAGCCACTAACAACGTGGGCTTTGAGCATTTGATATGTTTCTGTTTTAGCTGAATCTATTGTAGCTAAGGAACTGCATTTAAATTTAAATAGCATGTGTGATTAGAGGTTATTGTACTGGACAATGCATGTTAAGGGCATTAGTTTTATGCTATTCCTAAAAATGACTTGGGGCCTTTTAAAATGTTCACATGCTTGGGATTTACCCACAGTTTAATTGTGATCTCTGGGTTCTGTTCTAGAATTGGTATTTTTAGCAGACTCCAGTGGTTCTCATGAGGCTCCCACAGCCCTTATTCAGTGACCCCCTAGACCACTAGTTTATAGTTGTCACCTCTAGAAGGCAGAGTTATGCTTTTCCTTTGTTTCATATGTTCTGGCACTGAAACTTTGTCCCAGATCTATAATACATAAAAATTTAAAAAGAAGAAAGTGGAGGGTGAGCATGATGCTGAATCCTGGTGTAGCCAAGTTTGAGGCAGTGCACATTGCCACATCTCACCACTTCTTTCTCTTTGTGCTATCAGGGAATTGAACCCAGGACTCATGCATGCTATGCAAGTGCTCTGCCACAGAGCTACACCCCCAGGCCTGGCTCTGCCAACTTCTGAGCCCAATTTATCATCTGTAAATGAAGGTCATCATTATACTTTCATTTCTGATATAAATACATGATTATTTTCTCTTAGCACATTGAAGAAACTTTTCCATTGTCTTCTGGTTTCATGCTTGTTGTTAAGAAGTAATCTGTCAATCTACATTATTTCTTTGTAGTTAATCTTTTTGCCCTCTGGGTGCCCCCTCTATAAACTTTTTATTATGGAAATGCTAGCCTATATATAAGAAGAAAAAATAGCACAGTGAACTGAACAGCCATTTTCCAGCTTTTAAAATGTTCACATGCTTGGGATTTACCCACAGTTTAATTGTGATCTCTGGGTTCTGTTCTAGAATTGGTATTATTTTACATGAACCCTGGCTGCTTTTAAGGTCTTTATTTCTTTGATGTTCTGCAATGTTACCATGATGTATACAAATAGAAGATTCTTTTTATTATCATGTTTCAAGGTCTTGGGTTTGAGAATTGCTATCATTCGTTTGTGAAAGTTAAGTATTTTCTTTCAAATATTGCCTCTACCCATTTTTTCTTTTTTTGAAATTCCAACTAGATACATGTTTCATCTTCTCACCGTATCCTCCAAGTCTCTGCTCTGCTTTTTAAGGAAATTTTATCTCTTCATGTTGCGTTCTTGGTAACTTTCTGAGTTTGTTTTCAAGCCTAATATCTATTCTGCTATGTCTTATCTGCTATTACTTATGTCCTTGCTATTTTTAATTTGTTATTTCTTTACTTTTAGTAACCCTGTTTAGTCATTTTATAAATATTCTTGATAATTTTTATTATTTCTTCCTACTTACTCATATAGTCCAACCCTTATTTCTTTAAGCATATGACATTTATTTTCTATTTTGTCTGATAATTCTACTATCTGAATTTTGGTTGGTCTTGTTCTCCTGTTGTTTCTGTTGGCTGTTATTCAGAATGCTTTGTTTCCGTGTTTGTTTTATGATTTTTACTTTTTTTTTACATTGTACATTCATTTCCTAGACTTTACATGTCGGATTCTCTGAGCCTAGGTTGAACGTAGGCTCTTCCAGATATAGTTTTTGATGGTTTCTGCCATAATACTAGAGGCACTACCTAAGAAAACCTATGAAAACCTACCTATGAAAACCTACATGCTTCAGGTTTTCTAAACTTTCCGGTTGGTGTGAATTCAAACTGCAGGATTTTATGGGTAATAGATTAGAATTACTGATTCTCTGGGATATTTATTCATTTATTTATTTTTCCCTCCCATTCACTTGGTACCCAGATTTGAAGCATCTAATACTCCTTTGTGTACTAGGTGAGGTGTGCAGGGTCTATTTTTTTATTGTAAAAACAAAACAAAAAGGATAAAAACGATATAGAATTTTTTAAAAATGGGAAATTAACACTAGTTAATATATTGCATATTGTTATCTTAAAAGTAGTTGTTCAGTTTATAAGACTTAGGCAATGGCCAGAGATCTAGCTCAGCTGTACAAGTGCTGTGTGTGAGGTTGTGAGGTTGATCCCTGGTATCAAAAAAAAAAAAAGAAAGAAAAAGAAAAAGACTTAGGCATAAAAGAAATGATCAAGCAATCCAACAATGAAAACACAAACTGTTCTTTTTTATGTGAGGAGGGGAAATTGAAGGGCAAGGTCAGTTGTTATTTTTAGTCAGAAGGCCATTTCTGACATCTAGTTATCCATATTTCCAGACACATTACCTTTTTGTGTTTTTATAAGTCCTAAGTGTTGTATAATCCATTAAAATAGATAAATTAATGGGGAGTAATAACCACTCTTCTCATCTCCTCAGATGAGACAGCTGAGGAGAGACAGTGTAACAAAGTTGAATGAACATATGCTTTGGAATCAGGTAGACCAGCCATAGACCCAACTAGTTGAATGGCCTGGGGCAAGTTACTTTGCCTCACTGAATTCTTTTCTTTTCTTTTTAAAGACAAGATCTCACTATGTGAGACAGTCTTAGACTGACTTTGAACTCATTATGTAGCCCAGGCTGGCCTCTAACTCACAGTGATCTTCTTGCCTCGCCTTTGGGATTATAGATGGGCAATGCCTTGCCCGGCTGCTTCTCTGAATCTTAATATTTTTATCTGAAGAGGGAGCAGCAGTACCTAGTGCTTTGTACACAGTATGGACTTTAAAAGATGGCCATTGTTTTTGTGACCTACTAAGAAGAAAAACCTTGTGGACTTTATAATCTACAAATACATGGGATTATGTGGAATTAAGGGGTGAATCTTTCAGCCCCTTTCTTGGGGAGCCAGCCCAACAGTGCTTAGGTTTAATTTGCACAAGGGAAACACTGGTCGTTGAGACTGTGATCGTTTGCATTTTGTGCCATCTGCAGTGGTAGGAGGACTCCTGTCTGCTCATCTGTTGTCAAAGAAGGCTGGGGTAGAAGTGGAGGCAGGATGGCCCTGTTCAGGACCTCTCCTGAGGATGGCTGAGGAGGCAGCCCGGAAACTTCTCCCAGGTAAGATCCGTACAGAGATGGGGAGATGTGAAATCCAGTGTCCTGCTTCCCTCACTGGAGCCAAGAGTGATCATGCTGAATCATTTCCTGATATTTTGTCACCCAAATACTCTATTCCTACCCATAAGTTCTGATCACAGAAATCAGGAGAATCTGGGGCATTTTAAAGGCTTGCTAGGCACTGACCCAGAATGGCTCAGCTGACCTGATAACTGTGGGTATGGCTGAAGACCAGCCCAGTGGGTGGATGGTCCTTGTCCGTATTTTAATTGAGCCCTTTTCTTCCTCTCAGGCCCTCATACTGCTGAAATAATAAGGCCCCTGGGCAGAGTCTTGGTCTGAGCATTAGAAGCTGAAGGTTCTAGACTTGGCCATGCCAGCCAGCATCTTGACCTAGCTATTTTCCCTCTCCTTCGTTCAGTTGCCATCTATCAAATGAAAACCGTAATTCCTTCCTCCCTACAACGTTGAGTTTTGGGGAGGCTGAAATGGGCCAGGAGAAAGTGCTTAGAGAACCTCAAATGCTATTGAGGTGAGAGGGATTTGTTTTGTGGCTAAGCAGCGTCCAGGGCTGTAGGCCAAGCCCCACTGTTTTTGTCCAGTGGGGCAGCCACTCCGGGCTCAGCAGCATCAGCTGGACACTGTGTTCCCTCCAGAGTAGGGTGGAGATCCAAGGGTTGCTCACACCCAAACAACTCATAGTGTACGCTCCTCGGCTCCTCGGCCCCTCGGCCATCTCCTGTACTTATCCCCTGCATGCAACCCATAGCTCATCCTTGGGGAGAGCCAAGGCAAGTGGGTTTGCTGGATTCAGGGTCTCACTTATGGCCCATGGGTCATGTTCTGAGTGTCTCCTGGCAAACATCGTGTCCTATGTGAGTCATCCCTAAAGGAAGCTGCCTTTTACTCCTTTTTTTTTTATTTATAAAAATTTGCATTGAGAAATATACCTATTAAAAAGTACATATTGAGTTATTATAAAGTAGGCACCAGTACCCATCCTTTAGGTAAAGGAGGAAGATTTTGTTACTCTTCTTTTTTGGGGGGTGGCCTGGGGGACTGATCATATGGGATATTTATTGGCAGTGTTAGGAAAATTAAGAAGGAACAATATCCTTTTTAATACTTCCTGTCTTTTCTAAAATGTTTCTTTGAGCCCTTCTTGGTTGTGACTTAACATTTTCCTTGCTTGCCACTCATGCCTGACAAATAGTGTCTTTTCAGTAACACAGTTACTGGACTCTGTAGCTCTTGGAAGTTTTGCCAACTTAGTTCATAGCTGGTGACGCACAGACTCCTCTGCAGTTGTTTAACCTTTCGGCCCAGAGAGGAAGTGTCTATCTCAGGCTGGTTGCTGAGTTCTTGCCTTGAATCAGAAGGCGCGGGGTGTGGTGGGCAGAGCTGGGCTAGGGTTGGGGCGAGGGTGAGAGGTCTGGGCAGGTGTTCCTGGCCTGGCACAGTTTGACGCTGCTGTGTGACCTTTGGCTCAATCAGTTTACAGCCAGGTTTTCCTAGACTATAAACTAGGGGGTCATACATTATCAGTGGTTTAGTGGTTTATATTTTTTTTCTTTCTTTTAAAAATAATTTTGCCCTTAAACTCCTTATGAGAAACAGGAATCTCGGATGGCACCTTTGAAATTAAGTAGGATGTGCTGATCTGTTTCATTGATCAGCACAGTATTTTAAGAAGTCTATGAGTGGCAGGGCATAATGGCACACACCTATCATCCCGGCCACTTGGGAAGCCAAGGGCAGAGGATCACAAATTTAAGTTCAGCCTTGGCAATTTAGTGAGACTGTGTCTTAACATAAAATTTAAATAAGGGCCAAGGATGTCGCTCAGTGATGAGGGCTTAACCAGCATACACGAGGTCCTGTGTTCCATCCCTAGTACTGTGATCAGCTCCTAGTACAGCACGTTCTTGTCTGTGTGCCACAGACACCCCTACTTCTATAGCTTACACCTTCACACTGAGTTTCCTGCCTGGCCTCAGAGGGCGTAGTGTAAAACAAGTAAAGTGAAAGTAGATCCCACTAGCTGAGGTGAGCTGTGTGGGACGTGACAACCTGAAACACGGCTACCTCTATGTGCCTTCATCATTGGAAGGAGCAGTGTTCGAAGTTAGGTGGCTGCTAAGGGCTCTCCCATTGTGACATTTGTCCTTCTGAGCTCTAGCAGATCACCCAAAGGAAAAAGAGGAACATGCTGACCAATGTCTCAAGCTTTGAGCCTGTATCAAAACCATCCCTACTTCCCTGTGCCTATCGGGAGTGATAAGTTTTTAATTGATTAGCCTTTCAGACCCCCACTGGGATGCCTTATGGAACAGTGAACCTCCTTCATGGTGTGAACCCAGGAGAGACCCCTGTCACCTGTACAGCAGGGATTGGGACCTTCATCGTGGAATTTGCCACCTTGAGCAGCCTCACTGGAGACCCTGTGTTTGAGGACGTGGCCAGAGTGGCCCTGATGCGCCTGTGGGAGAGCCGATCTGATATTGGGCTGGTAGGTTGGCACTACCTTTCCTGCGTGAGTCAAGTCTGCCACCTTGGGTCTGGGCTGTGAGCCCAGAGACCCAGGGCTGTGAGCAACAAATTACAGTCAAGCCCAGGGAAACATACGGCAACCTCTGGAGTAGCCCAGTACTTGGCCCCAGGGCACTGAAAGTAGGCCAAGTCCCTATCCATGTATAGGCACATGTCTGGGCACAGAAACAAAGAGGGCCTGAGGGCCCATCCCACGGCAGGGAGCAGGGTCTGTGTTGAGCACTGAGCCTCGAGCTTCTCTGATTTCTAGGGAGCAGTCATGTGCTTGTTGCCTGTGTGGCTCATTAACCCACCTGGCCCAAATCTTTCGGGTCTTTCGGCATCAGTAAGATGCTTTCTTTGAGCATCAGTGGTGAGAGAGAGTAGTTGAATAGCTTTTCTCAGAAAAAAATGATTCCTGGCTAATTAAGTTAGGGCCTTATGTATGCCTCTAGGCAAGTTGCTTAACCTCTCTGGTTCTCAGTTACTTCAACAGTAATGTGAATGTATCAGTACCTCCTTTGCTTAGTCATTATGACTCCTGAAAACTTCCAAAGTGATCCATGTATAGGCACATTCTATGCAGAGTCTGGTACTAAGTTAGCTTGAAAAGCAAGGATTACATGAGGAATCTTTATAGATCCCTTTAGAAGGTGGCACTCTAGAGACCTGCAGTGGACCTTGTTGGTTCCCAGCCCATATCCTTTTGACCCTTCCCATTTGTTTGTACACTGACCTGTCTGCCAACTGCTGTCACCCCTGTCACTTGGCCTGTGGGCCTTCTCTGGTGCTTGGAGCCTTCTCTGATTGCATTTGACTGGAAAGACAGGAATTTAATGTTACTCATGAGCAACTCCCAACCAGGGACTGATACGGATAGAAGTCTGTGGATGCACATTCCATCCTCCTGCTCCCACTCATCTCCCAGCATGGGGAAAATCACCCTGGGTGAATCCTTGAGCTCCTAGCAGGACTCAACTCCAGTGCCCGTGGCAGAAACTTGCTCAAACTACTCCTCCCCTAACACACACATATGGGCTGTCTTCCCTTCCTTGTCTTACTCTCTCCTCCTCTACTGGTATTTCCAGAGACTGACGTTCCACATCAGCTACTTTCAGTCTTTGCTGGCGTCTGCCCCTGGGGAACCCAAATGAACACTGAACTGTTAGCTATTTCTTTTTGACTGAATACCAAATAAAGTTACCAGCTTCTAGGAACAGCCCGTGCGATATGAAAAGCACATCTCTTCCTTTAAGTATTTTAATATCTATTTTAAAAAGATGATAATCATGTTGCTCAAAAGTGAAAAGATACAAAACAAAACAAAACAAAAAACAAAACATAAAACTCAGTGACATTGGCAAAGTCCCCTTGGACTCCCATCACCCAGCTATCCAGTTCCTTTCTTTAGAGACATGTACTCTATCAGCTTCCAGGGTATTCCTCTGGAGTCAGTTTCTGGAAATACAGGAAGTATGTCTCATGTCTTTACACACTGGGATCACAAGCTCTGAGGATTCAAGTCTGACACAGATTGTGGGAACAGCAAGTTCTTGTCTCATCTCACGCTCTCAGCGGGGTATAAACACTCCAAGTCATTTTTCTTCCTCGTTTTTTGCACAGCATGTGTAATTAAATCCTCATAAATGTGCATGGGAAGCACCTCCACTGTACAGATGTGCGGGAAGGCTGACCTTGACCTGCCTCCTCCATAGCCTAAGAGTCTCCAGGAAGCACTCAGGTGCCTGTCTCACATCTCACTGGGCAGGCAGGAGATGTTGGGAGGAGAGTGAGAGTTGACCCTTTTTTGACACTACATCTCTTTCCCAGGTTGGCAACCACATTGATGTGCTCACGGGCAAGTGGGTGGCCCAGGATGCAGGTATTGGAGCTGGCGTTGACTCCTATTTTGAGTACCTGGTGAAAGGAGCCATCCTGCTTCAGGACAAGAAACTCATGGCCATGTTCCTAGGTAAAGGGGGCAGGGTAAGGGGGCTTTTTATGACTTTCCCTGGTTTTTTGTTTTGTTTTTGTTTATTTCAGATGGCGTCTCACTGTGTAGTTCCAGCTGGTCTTGAACTCACTGTGTAACCCAGGATAGCTTAGAACTTGTGATGATCCTTACCTCGGTCTCCTGAAGTGCTAGGATTACAGGCATGTGCCACACACTTGACTGACTTTATGTCGATGTGTGGTTTATTTGTAAACTTAGAGTCACTCCCAAATGCATGCAGAGTCAACTCAGAATGCCTGAGTCTGCATTCCATGCCAGCGTGGGTCCACATGGCCCACTTGGTGCCCACTGCACCTCATGCCCTCTTACAAGAGCGACCTGAGCCTCTCTGTGTTCCCTATTCCTGGCCTGGATTTCTTATCTCCTGGCCATTGCACATGGGGTTTCCTTTGTCTGGAATATCTTCTTTCCTGTCTTCATGTGTTCAGATTCTGTTTATTCTTCAAAGTCCCGTTGAAGTATCACTTTACCCAGGAAACAGTGTGATCCTTTTGTAGAGTTTAGGACCTTTGGCATCTTTCCTGGAGTCAGCCATCGTCAGCAATGACAACTGTACAGTTCAGTGCAGAATCCATGCCTTAGTCATTTCCGTAGTTTGCCTAGACCTTTGAGTGAGGTAGGTAATAGGTGAATATGTGTTGAATAAATACATTTAGCCTACAGGCCCTCACACACCAGTGATCTTGGAAGCTGTTGAGCACCTAGTAATAATTATTACAGCTACTATTCATTTAGTCAGTAAATATTTATGGGGTGCCATTGATGTGCCAAGTACTATGCCAGACTCTGAACATGGACTATTTCATTTAATCCTTATGACACTTTTTGAGATTATCCTATTTATAGTCATGCATATTTTGTGCTTTGTTCATTCAGATAATTACTGTGCATATTTATTTATTATGCACTCTGATAGTGTTAGGAAGTCTTCTTTTGTTTTTTTTTTTTTTTTGAGACAGGGTCTCACTGTGTAATCTAGACCGGCCTCGACTCATAGCCATCCTTCTGCCTTGGTTCCCTGAATGCTGGGATTACGGGTGTGCACCACCCTGCCTGGCAGTGTTGGGAATTCTGCAATGAAGAAAACAAAGTCCCAGACCTCACATTTATAACGCAGGGTAAAGGAATATGTTCAAGTTCCCAGTGGAAGATCAGCCCCACGTGAGCTGGGCTTTGTCTTGTTGATCTGAACATCTGAATGCTTGCCGAGTGAATAGATCACTGACCAATCCCACTAGGTCCATAACATTACTTTCCCATTTTAACAAATAATAAAAGTGAGACCTAAGAGGGGAAATTTTGCAAGGTCAGATCTAGCACACATTACAGCCAAAGCTGTAACGTGAGGCTGGAAATTTGACTCTAGTCTGTGATCCTTTCTAGTCTGCTTGCTGTATTGCATCCTAGGCCTCTCGGAAGCTAGCTTAGCAGCCGATCTTCCCAGAGTGTAAGCTCACGCTTTGTTGTCAAGGCCACCCTTTGTCTCATCACTCACTCACATATCCATTGCCTCTTTTTCCGTGATGCAGAGTATAACAAGGCCATTCGGAATTACACGCGCTTCGGTGACTGGTACCTATGGGTGCAGATGTACAAGGGGACTGTGTCCATGCCCGTCTTCCAGTCTTTGGAGGCCTATTGGCCTGGTCTTCAGGTAGGAACAGTGAAAGAGGGTGGTCATTTTTCTGTGAAATGGCAAAGCAAGCGTATTCTGATGTGTAAGTCAAGCAGATGACTTTAGTTACTTGAGTACTTTTAGGTGGCAAGGGTTGGGGTTGGAAGAGAAACCTAGGTGAATTAGATCCATGATTCTGCCAAACCAGATTTTCTAAGGTGGGTATTACAATGTCAGGCATCGAGTGTCCACTTTTCGGAGGAATGTTGTACCGCGTAGGGTATGGTACATGGCATCTTTCCAGGCCAGGCAGGGATGACTGCTGCGGTTATATGAATCTTTTTCTTTTCTTTTCTTTTTTTTTTTTTGAGATGGCTCTTGCTGTGTTCCCCAGGCTGGACTTGAACGCCTGGGTTCCAGCGATCCTCCCGTCATGAATAGCTGGGACTGCAGGCGCATGGCACTGCCCTGGGTCAGGTTTCCTCCACGGCAGTAGCCTGCTCTGCCCACCACTTTTTCCCCACACAGTGTGACAGAGTCACAGCTGGAGGGGACCTGAGAGCCCATCTCAGCTGCTCCCTCAGTATGCCAAGTAGTTCATGTACCAAAATGTTTGGTAGTGTAGATGGGTTTAAACATTTTTTGTGTTTTGTTTTAAGAAAAGATAGTCACATGATAGACAGTAATACATTTTATGGTATTATTTTTAAATTTTTTTTAGTAATACATTTTCAAACCACATGAATAAAGGCAGGGAAAAGTGAATATGGAGCCTGTATCCTCACGCCTGTGCCCCATGTAGCCTCTGTTCTCAGTTTGCTGTGTGTTTTTACAGAAATTCATAGACATAAATGTGTGTATTTTTATATCCTTCATTTTCTTTTTTTCTTTTCTTTTTTTTTTTTTTTTTTTTTTTTTTTTTTTTTTTTTTTTTTTTTTTTTTTTTTTTTTTTGGCTTTTGTTTTGAGACAGACTCTTGCTTTGTAGTTTAGGCTGGCCTTGAACTCACTATGTAGCCCAGGGAACTCTTGGTGATCCTCCTGCCTCAGCCTCCTGAGTGCTGGAGTATAGGCATTTGCTACCACACCTGGCCCTCATTTTCTTTAAATAGGTAGAAATGTATTATATCCTTTGAAAGCATTTTCTTTCACAGACTAAATTTTGGAGGTTGCTGTTTAGTGATACATATGGAATGGTCTTTTTAGTTTTATTTTAGGTCTCACCCCTGTGCATTGTGTAGATAAACTGCAGTTGCTTTGACCAATCCCCAAATTGCATACTTTTAGCCAATCCTCTTATACTACAAATGGGGAAACAGACACAGAGAGAAGTTGTTGATAATATTAAATATTGGTCTATCTTTTCTAAGCTCTTTAAATTTGTTGCTTATGTGAATTTTGAAAAATGTTTTTAATCAAAGTATAAATTGTTGTGTATCTTTTTTCTTTCCCCTGAACTCATATTTCCATTCTAATCCCTCAACAGTATTTTTCCTGTTTTGTTTTATGTTAAGAGCATTTTCTTGATCAAACTATCCTATGTTTTGTTAACAAAAATTATATAACAGAGGGGCTGGGGATTTAGCTCAGTAGCATAAGCACCTGCCTTGCAAGCGTGTGGTCGTGAGTTTGATCCCCTGTACCAATAAAAAAAAAATTACATAACAGAAACTAAAGTGTTTTAAAATTTCCTGTGATTGTAAGCTGAGTGTTAAAATTTTGGGGGGATTTAGTTATTGTGTATTAGTATGTAGCTGATTAAAATGACATTAATTCCAGTACTCAGAATGCTGAAGCAAGAAGACTACAACGAGTTCGAGTCCAGCTTGGATAACATAGCAAGACTCTGTCTCAAAAAAACAAAACAAAACAAAACAACAAAACCTTAAAAACAAATTTATTGGAAATACATTTCTTAGTGATATGTAGAATGTTTTTGTTTTTAATTAGTTCATGTACTTACATGTGAATGATAACTTACCGCTAAAATGGGAATAGGTATCTATTTTATTCTTGTTTTTCACTGATCTATTGATTTATTGATTTTTTTTGACAAAACAAATCATTTATTTGAACACATTTTTTAAAAACTAACCTCCATGTGATACAGCAATAAAATATTTTATTTCACGTACAAGGAATAGCACACACAAAGCCAAACACATTGCTGCTTCCACTACCAAGCCTCTTCCTGTGTGGGTTTTTGTTGTTGTTGTTGTTGCTGTCTTTTTCTTTTTCTTTTTCTTTTTCTTTTTCTTTTTCTTTTTCTTTTTCTTTTTCTTTTTCTTTTTCTTTTTCTTTTTCTTCTTCTTCTTCTTCTTCTTCTTCTTCTTCTTTTTCTTTTTCTTTTTCTTTTTCTTGAAATAACATGGATTTGGATTTATCGATTTTTTTGAGATAGGGCCTCACAGTGCAGTTAAGGCTGGCCCTGCCTAAATTCACAGCGATCCTCCTGCCTTCGTCTCCTAAGTACTGGGATTCTAGTCGTGTGTCACCATGTCCAGCTTTTATTGTTTTACATGTAAGTGCTGAGGAGTCTTCTGCATATAAATAAGTAGATGCAAATAGAAAAAATTTGATTATAGTGATATTCAGTTCTTGAAACTCATTCATTTATTAGACTGAATCATATAAAATTGCTAGCATTCAGACCCTTTTGATCTACACAAATGGCAATGGCCTATGGTTCAGCCTTTTTATGGCTAAGAAAATGATCTCTCATCCAAAAAAAGTTGTTTTTTGTTTTTTTGTCTTTTTGAGACGGTTTTACTGTGTAGTTCAGACAGGCTTTGTAGCCCAGGCTAGCCTAGAACTCTGGGTGATCCTCCTGCCTCAGCCTCCTGAGAAAAAAATTATTATTAATGATCTCTTTCTTGACAACTTGACCAGTTCCTCTTTCAGTTTTTTGAAAGCAGAGAAATAGAAATCATCTAATTTGCAAAAGAATTTGCTACCCATTGGCTGTAGTGATTTATTTTTTTACTTCCACTAATTTTAAATTTAGCCTGGGCTGATGCTCAGGAAGTTTTTCTACCCCAGGACATTTAACACTTCTTTTGGAGACTCTTTGTGGCTCTGTCTGCCTTCGGTAAAATGGGAAGGAGGACAATTGTGAGGGTGAGAGTTGCCTGCCTTTGTTTGGCAAACACAAAACCTGTTTTCAGGCAGAACTATTTTAGGAAAGTTGAGGATCTAGCAGTCTGTTTCCTTTAAACTCTTTGTGACTATTTTCCCCCAGGAAACCCTTGTCATAAGAGCTAACCACACCAGTTAGCTCTATGTGTTTCCATTCTGTGCTTGTTCCTCAAGAAAGTCACGCGAGTCTAAAAGATACGACCTATAGATGTATCTTACCCAATGTGGCAGTGTGCACTATCATCCCAGCACTTGGATCTGTGGCAGGAGGATCACTGTGAGTTCAAGGCCAGTCTGGGCTACATAGTGAGATGCTGTCTCAAAAACAAAAAATAAAAAAACTATATATATGTATATTCTCAGCAGCAAAGCTTATGGCAAAGCCAAACTAGAAATAATTTAAATGCTTAATAGTGGAGGACTAAATAAAGGATTATATCTTATTTATTGTTTTGTTTCTCTTTTTTTGAGACAGAATCTCGTTTTGTAGCCCAGGCTAGCTTTAAACTCACTACATAGCCCAGACTGGCCTTGAACTCTCCAGGACACTCCTGTCCCAGCCCCTTGAGTGCTGAAATTACAGGTGTGTGCCGCCACTACACTCAGCTATGATTGTATTTTAATGGAGTGGATTATTAAATATCTTTAATTTTAAAATTAATACATAAACTCCTTTTTTACATGAAGACGTGAACAAGAGTCAAGGAAGTGTAAAGGAATATTGCTGTTGAACTACAATGTTACGAGTAAATTAGAGGTGATAGCATTTTTTTTTAAAAATTCTTAAGGAGAGTTTTTTCAAAACGTCTTAGGTAAACAATCCTTTATGTAGACTCAGCAATGACACATATGTTGTGAACCAGCTACCATAATTCTGAAAATTGATCTTACCAATGTTCTTTGCATGTATCTGAAGTAACATATGCAGAAGTGTTTATCTCAGCATTGATTGTTATAATGAATGGCACAAGATGGGAACCAAGTCTTATTGCTATTTATAGGGAATTGATTGAATTATAGTCTAAGCAACAGAATACTATGCAACTATATAAATAGGAGGAGGGCGTTCTGCATGTACTTTATGTACTTATGGAAAGTGTATCTAATGGATATGTACAGCATAAGGAAAATCATGTACCACACTAGTTGTTTACATTTTTCTGGAGAAACTCTGGAAAGGTATATAGTAAAATGATTATCTTTTGAGGGGTGTGGAATGACAATGAGACTTAGCATAAACTTTTCATTATTCTTAGCTGTTTTTTGTCCCCTGCTTTTTTGAGACTAGATCTTGCTAAGTAGTTCAGGATGGTCCTGAACTCTATGTAATCTAGGCTGGCCTCCCTCTGTCTCTCTCTCTCTTTCTCTTTTTTTTTTGAGAGAAGATCTCACTATGTAGTTCAGGCTGGTCTTGAACTTATGTTGATCCTCCTGCCTCTGCCTCCTGAGTCCTGGGATTACAGACATGCACCATTCTGCCCACTACTATTAGAGTTCTGAACCAGCTGGCTGAATTATAGAACTGCTAGTGACTAACATTATAAAGGTTCTGGGACATAATATACAGACTCAGTTTCTCCCAACAAAATGTGAGGTTAAGTGTTGAATTTTACATTTTACAGATGAAATTATAAGAAGTTAGATTCTTTTTTTTTTTTTTTCTTTTTTATCGGTACCAGGGATCGAACTCACAACTGCTTGCTTGTAAGGCAGGCACTTACACCTGCTGAGCCGAACTTATAAGAAGTTAACTCTGGCTTAGGGCTACACAGAGAATAAATAGCAGAATCAGGGCTCAGTGGATGAATTTTTTTTCTTTTTGGCTACAGGGGCTTTGTTGTGTCTTTTACCTGATGTTAGTTATAGAGTTTTTCTGTTTGTTGTTTTAATTATTTATTTTTTGTGTTATTGGTGATTGATCCCAAGACTTTTGCACTGAGCTATTTTTCCTGGCCCTTTTAAATTTTTTTAAAATTTCTTTTTAATTTTGAGACAAGGACTTGCTAAATTGCTAAATTGCCAAGGCTGAGCTCAAACTTGCAATCCTCCTGCTGCAGCCTGCCAGAGTGCTTGGATTATGGATGTGTACCATGGCACCAGCTGTATGTGGGGTTTTATCTATTGGGGTGTGTGTGCGTGAGAGAGAGAGAGTCTCAATGTGTAGTTCACAGTAGTTTTCAACTCCCTACGTAGCCCAAACTGACCTTGAACTCATGGTGATCTTCCTGCCTCAGCCTCCTGAATGCTGAAATTACAGGCATGTACCACCACGTCTAGTATCTAGGAGTTTTTATGCTAATATCCTGTCTAATCACCACTGCTCTTCCACAGAGCCTCATTGGGGACATTGACAATGCCATGAAGACCTTCCTCAACTACTACACTGTGTGGAAGCAGTTTGGAGGACTCCCAGAGTTCTACAACATTCCTCAGGGGTACACGGTGGAGAAGCGGGAGGGTTATCCACTTCGGCCAGGTAAGCAGCCGCTCAGGCCCATGGCCAGCTTGTGGGCTCTGGTTCCTTATATTCTAATCCCTCCATGGTGCTTGCAAGGTTTTCCTCATATGATCCAGTGGCCCTGGGTGGTTTTGCTTTTTGGACTAATTAGCCCCTTATTTCCAGGGATCCACACTGAGGCATAGTGGCCCAGCCTCCGAAGTGCAGGAGCTGGGCTGGAATCCAGGTCTCTTAACTAAATCCCATGTTATTTTCAACCTCAGGAAAGTGAGCAAGAAGGAAAACATCAGCTTCTTTTAGATTTCAGAAGTGCAGGCAAACTGCCACAGATGGGGCAAGTAGATAACGCCTCCGTAGTGCGGAATAGCAGAGCTGTGGGGTAGGCCTTAGCACCCTCTAATCTTTTCTTTCTCCAGTGGCAGCTCAGAGTCAGAGGGACGCACATAAGACCCTGCCTCAGTTCCCTGCCAGCCCTGGTGCCCTCTGATTCACTGCAGGAAAGCAAACAGCCTGTGAGGCGAGAAGGAAAGAGGGGTCAGAGGCAGGAAGCTTAATCAGCACATGGGTGCTCCCACACTGGGACAGTTTTTTAACCTCTTCTTCGATGCCTCCCACCTGCAGTGAACTGTAGGACAGGCCTTCCTAGGGCCACTGCCTTTTCTACCATCACAAGGTATAAAACAGAAGTTACACAAGGTAGATTAATCATTTTGGAATTCTGAAGGGTTGCTGTTCTTGGTGTTTCATGTATTCTCATTTTTTTTTAATTTGTTTTTAAAAATGTTTTTTGAGATAGAGCCTCACTATGCACCTCAGGCTGTCCTGGAACTCATGATCCTCCTACCTCAGCCCCCCAAATTTTAGGATTACAGGCATGCATTGCCACGGCTGGTTCATAGCATTTTTTTTTAAAAAAGGAAACTCAGAAGTCATCAGTCATAGCTAGTGATCTAATGTTACCAGTAGATAAGATGGAGATAAGAGTTTGGGACTAAATATAGGCTCATGCAGTGTCAAGGTTAGAGGAACATGAGAGGTCCTGCAGTTCAAAGCTTCCTACAGCAGCCCCAGTCACAGCAAGCTCTTCACTTACAGTGGCAGCCTGCGGGACGTGCTGGCGGGAAGGTCCTGATGGAAAATAAGGCACTATTGCCAGGAATCTAGAAGTGCCCTAGTCCAGTCACCCTTCCTTCCCAAGACAGCAGCACAGGGGAGATGGTGTACTAGCGAGACCGGCCAGTGTGCTGTGCTCTGGTGCACGTCTCCTATCTGCACTTTTGGAGCACAGATCCTGGCGTAAAGGCTTCTGAGGGTCTTTACCTCCTGAGGTCCAGATCAAAACCTCGGACTGCTGTCCTCCCCCAGAGGATGGGCTACGTGATATGTGAGAAAGTAAAGTAACAGCCAGCGCACCCGTGATGGTGAGAAAACAGGCTGGCCTTGACCTGGCCTGCGGCCGGATGCAGGAGGATGGCTTTCCATAGAGTGCTGTCTGTTCTGTCTGTGCTCGTCGGCCAGGAAATGTGCCCCGGTATGCATCTCAGAGCATGAGCAGCGGTATCAGCGCTGGTCCAGAGCCCTGGAGCGCCGGGAAGAGGAAGTAGTTCAGAATAGGGCAATGGCCCTTTTCTCCAAAATAAGAGTTTTTAGTCTTGTATCAGAAGACAGAGAAGCATTGACCAACAGGAAGAAATAATGAAGTAGAAAATCAGGGCAGGTGTTGGTGGGGTTGGGGGAGAGCGGTGACAATGGAGGAAAGCATATGCAGCTGTCAGTTCTCCCCACTGAACCCGTCCGAACTTTCTTTTCTGTAACAGTCCTGCAGGCGTTTGAAAGCAATAAACACCTTTCCCCCTTTTTCAGAGAAATATTCTCATCAGGACCCACTGCTCTTGGTTAATAATCACCTTAGAATAGGGCTTATGTCTTTCCTTCACACTCCAGTTGTGGGGTAGCATAGGGCAGTGTACTCATCTTGTTTGGGGCACAGTGACCAATGACTGTGTCTTTGCTAGATTGAACGTTGTTACTCAGATTTCTTACCTTCATCCTTTTGTCAGTCCTATCTCAGCAAGGGCCACAGAGTGCCAAGCTCATACTCTTCTTTGAAGCTATTTAGGATTAGATTAGGCTGTGAATGGCAGAAGAAAATAGCTTGCTTGAGTCAGAAATGTATTTCTTGGCTGGGGATATAACACAGTGGCACAGCGCCTACCTGGCAAGAGGGAGGTCCTGAGTTCAAATCCAGGTGCAAAAAAAAAAAAAAAAAGTATAGATGTCAAACCCAGCACTCCTCTGGCTGAGGCAGGAGGATTGCTGTGAGTTCAAGTCCAGCCTGGGCTACACAGTGAGTTTGAGACCAGCCTAAACTACATAATGAGATCCTGTCTCAAAAGCCAAAGGAAAGAAATGTGCTTCTGTCTCATATTCTGGGTCTATGTGGCTCTCCATGGTACCCCCAATCTCACCTAGCTGTGGAGAATTGTTAATCTAGATAGCCATGGCTTGGCTGAAGTCAGAGATTCTGTTACTAAGCTAAGGATGAAGGAGGGAACAGGGATTAGGAAACAGACTATAGCCTCCTTACGCTTACATTGGTCTCCACTGAGCTTTGGCCTTTGGGTCTGTTGGCTCTGAAAACCCAGCACTGGGTGAGATACCTCATATTCCTCGTAGGTGGAGCCTATGGACAGTATATAGAGGGGAGGAATCCCTGCCTGTGTGGGCCCAAGCCAGGTCTGCTCAGCCACTGAGTGAGGAAAGTGTGCTTTGGCCTTTGCAGAGCTCATTGAGAGCGCCATGTACCTCTACCGTGCCACGGGCGACCCCACCCTGCTGGAACTCGGAAGAGATGCTGTGGAGTCCATTGAAAAAATCAGCAAGGTGGAGTGTGGATTTGCCACGGTAAGTGTTTCAGGGGCCCAAGCGTTGGGCCGTCTCTCCCCTTACCGCTAAAGAGCCTCTTCAAGGGTAGGGTCTTGGTAGTGCTAGACTGTTAGCCCTGGAGGGAACCTTGGAGATGGACATAAATTAATGAACAGAGAAGCTAAGCGCCTTGCTGAAGGTCACATATACTGGAGGAGGCGATTTAGGGTTAGTCTTGATCCCACGCCCTTGGTATTCCCCTATACCTGAGATCCTTATTCTCATTAGTTAGGTAACTTTGTAAGGTGAGTTTGTATAAAATGGTTTTTAAAAAAGAGAAATCCAGCTGGGCATTATGGCATATGCGTAAACTAGCATTTGGGAGGCTGAAACAGAAACTGCCTTGAGTTTGAGGCCAGCCTGGGCTATGCAGCAAGACCCTGTCTCAGAAAAACTAAGAAAGGGAAATGCAAGGCCCCATATTCCTGCGTTCAAATCCAGATCCTCTTTAACAAAATGACCCTACTAGTATTACAGGTGCTATCAGATGTCTTAAGAGTGTAGGACCTGTGCTGGGCCCCAGGGTGACAGTCACACGGAAACAGCAAGCTGCGCTCCCATGGGACTCACACTTAGGTGGGAAAGACAAAGAAGTGTGTCTGGGATATAAAGGGAGGCCAGTGTGCCTGGGGCAGATTGAGCAAGAAGGAAGAAGGGAAGAGGCAGCTTCAGAAGTAAGCAGGGCTGGCTCAGAGAGGGCCTCGTGTAAGCCGTGAGAAAGTTGGGTTTGGGTCAGTGTGGCGTCAGAAGCCTTGGGAGGACCTATCAGAGTGCCGTGATCTGATCTGAATTTCAGAAATGTCACTCTGGCCACTCTGTAGAGTGGGTTGAAAGTGTCAAGGGTGAGAGCCAGGACATATCCTTATGGGACCCAAGCAGGCAAGATATTAATAAACCGTCATTACAGGCACTTAACAACAGATATATAAGAAAATAGTCTGAAAGAAAATTCCCTGTGAAGTCTGCAGAGTTCTTGTTAAGATGTGGAATTTTTTAAAAAAACAGGAAAAATAGTTCTGCAAAATTTGTAATGTGATTATATTCTCTAAGTAAAATAAAATCCATATTTTGAAAGAGAAGACTTGTGTGTATAGGGGAAAATACAGCAGTGATATGTTTTAGTTTCCAAAGTGTATTCTGTGAAAAACCGAAGTGACAGGTCCACTGGGGCCTTCTTGGGAATGCAAGACTCGTTTCCATGAAAGCAGAGCTCTTTGGAAGCCTCCAGGGTAAATGATGGGAACAGGCATCTGATCTTTGCCAAACAGGTCAAGAATTGAACTCAGTGCATCAAGTCCATTTTTTTTTTTTAATTTTAAAAGAGAGGAAAATCAAACACAACAAAACAGAACAGAATGGGACATAAGAAAGCACAAACTTCAAAGCTAGACAAACAGAGATCCTCACTATCTGTCATATTGTTTCTTGTTTTCTTCCAAATGGTTGTCCTTATCCTTGCATATGGAGAGCTCATACTAAATAACATAGCCAATCTTTTCACAAGATGTGTAGTTCACTGGCTCCCACTTTGCTGGGGGGGGGCGGACTCGGGATGGGGGACAGGACGACATGAGATGTCTGATTCTCAGCCCACACACAGACAGGATCACAGTCGCCCCCCAGAGAGAGGAGGAGTTCCTTGTTCTCCCGGAGTCAACCACACTGTGCAGGTCCGGATGCGCCAGGATCTCTCTCCTTCAGGCTGCTGAAAGTCTGCCACACTCTCAGTTGCCCCCAGAGAGGGGCGGAGCTCCTTGTTCTCCTAGCACCCCGAGTCAATCACATGGTGCAGGTCCCGAGGCGCCAGGGTCTTTCCCCTGCAGGCCCCCTAAAGTCCGCCATACTTACCTGCTATTTCTTTCTGATGAATTGACCATTCCATTTCCAAAGTTCTGAAATGGCCAACAGACCACAGAAAGAATTCTCTTTAGGCTCCTGTTTGAAACCAGCAGCTACAGCGATCTGCTGGCCTTGCTTCAGGGCCACTCAAGTCCATATTTGAGCCACATTTTTAAATGTAAGATATCCACTGAGGATTATAGTTTTATTTAAATAATATTGCTGGTTCAGAGAGGCTAAAAATGTTTGTAGCAAGTTATCTAACTCCCCTACGCCTATAAACTTAGTTGAAATGTTCTGACTTAGACTTGTGTTATTTTTAATAGGAAAAGCTTGGTAATCACCTCGATGCCTGTCAAGGATTAGCTAAGTAAATAATGGTGCGTTTTGTATATTGTTGCTGCTGAAGTGAGCGCTGATGGTGCATTTTGATGATGGGATATTCTGTGATAGTTAATAGTCAGAAAAGTGTAGTATAAAAGGAATAGAAGATTGTCCTGTTGTGAGGGACGGGAAAGAAGGTCTCTCTGGGAAGGCAGTATCTGAGCAGAAACCTGAAGAAAGTGAGGGAGGTGTGTGAGGAAGGAAAGAAGGAAGAAGGGGACAGAAAGTGGGGAGGGAGGGGTGGACCTGGAGGAAGAGTGCTGCAGACTGAGGGAACAGCAGATGCAAAGCACCTGAGCGGATTCCTGAGCAGATCCTGCCAGCTCAGGAAGGGGAAGGCCAAGTGGATAACGAAGACTCCAGAGGTGACTGAGGATCACGGGAGCAGGGAGCAGGGCCGAGTCATAAAGGACTCGTAGGGCTTGGGCTTTTAGCCTTTGTGAAGTGGGGTGTTGACACAGGGTGATGAGAAGAAGGTGACAGGTAAGACTCACAGTAAACATATCAGAGGGTTTGGGTGGGCAGCAGGAAGTTTGTTGGGAGCAGTTGTGATGGTCCAGGTGAGAGATGGCAGTGGCTTAGAAAGGAGCGGAGCTCTGAGAGGCTGGGTGATTCAGCCAAAGCCCCTAGGAACCCTCACTTTCTCCCCCTCCGCAGATCAAAGATCTCCGAGACCACAAGCTTGACAACCGCATGGAGTCCTTCTTCCTGGCTGAGACTGTGAAATACCTCTACCTTCTGTTTGACCCCACCAATTTTATCCACAACAATGGCTCCACCTTTGATGCCGTGATGACCCCCTATGGGGAGTGCATCCTAGGGGCTGGGGGCTACATCTTCAACACGGAAGCTCACCCCATTGACCCTGCTGCCCTGCACTGTTGCCGGAGACTGAAGGAGGAGCAGGGGGAAGTGGAAGACTTGATGAGGGAATTCTATTCTCTCAAACGGAGTAGGTCAGGATTCCAGAAAAAGACAGTGAGTTCGGGGCCCTGGGAACCCCCAGCAAGGCCTGGAACCCTGTCCTCTCCTGACGAGGCCAGGGAGAAGAAGCCTGCAAAGCAGAAAATCTCACTTCTCAGCTGCCCCAGTCAGCCCTTTACCTCTAAGTTGGCATTGCTGGGACAGGTTTTCCTCGATTCCTCATAACCACTGACTGATATTTTATGTTTATTTTTATTTTTTTGAGACTAAACTGTAGCAATAAATCTGCTTTTGGCTGTCATGTTTTACATATTGAATTATTTTTTATTCAAAGAAAGAGTTTGTGACTAATAACAGTTATGAATCCTGTTGATTTTTCTCAGAAAGTTGGAGAGACAGCTAAATCCTCTGAAGCCACAAGGGTTTATTTAAATCTCCCCTTTCTTTTCTGGTAACTTTGGGGAGGGTGCTGTTACAAATATATTTCTTTGTTAGTGCTTTTCTAGCATATGTTTCTGCCCTTTAACCAGCTTTTTCCCTTCTGTGCATCTGTTGTTCCAGGGAACAAACATTTATTTATTAAGCACCTTTGGATGCTACCACAACCCCAGAGGGTCGGCAGCAAACAGAGCAGTTTTTATTCTTGTTGAAACTAAATTGTAGCAGATAGAAATAAACTCGTGAGCCAGGAAAAGGCAAGGTTTCCAGAGAACGTTTCTGAAAAAGTTATGCGGAGCATGGGTGGTTCGCAGACTCCTAAGCTCTCAGCAAGAATAATGTAAAGATTTCACAAAAGAAATTGCAGCAGAGATCCCCATGGAAATAGCTATAGGCAGTCAAATCTAGAAGGAGCTGCAAGAAAAGGAAAAGAGACCTTCAGAGAAGAAATGGCTCCCAGAGAAGACACAAAGAGTACGAATAGAGTGCTAAGAATAAGTCAGCTGGATGCACTTGAACTAAACAAGGCCCTGGAGCAGCTAGTTTGGTCCCAGTTTGCTCAATGCTTTCATGGGTTTAAACCAGGGCTGTTAGCTCGCTTTGAGCCAGAAGTCAAAGCATTCTTGTGGCTTTACTTGTGGCGATTCACCATCTACTCCAAAAATGCCACTGTGGGACAATCAGTTTTGAATATTCAGTACAGAAATGACTTTTCCCCAAATGCAAGTTATCTTCCACCAAGTAAAAATCAGAAACTCTGGTATGCTGCTTGTACCATCGGTGGGAGGTGGCTAGAAGAAAGATGCTATGATTTGTTTCGAAATTATCATTTAGCGTCATTTGGGAAAGTCAAGCAGTGTGTGAATTTTGTGTTTGGACTTTTGAAATTAGGTGAGTTAGCTAATTTTTTGATTTTCCTTCAAAGGGGAAAGTTTGCAACATTAACAGAACGTTTTCTCAGCATTCATTCTGTATTTTGCAAGCCCCAAAACATCCGTGAAGTTGGCTTTGAGTATATGAACAGGGAACTCCTCTGGCATGGTTTTGCTGAGTTTCTGATTTTTCTCTTGCCTCTTATCAATATCCAGAAGTTGAAAGCCAAATTATCTTCATGGTGTATCCCCCTAACTGGTGCCCCAAATAATGACAGTACACTAGCCACTAGTGGCAAAGAATGTGCTCTGTGTGGAGAGTGGCCCACCATGCCTCACACCATAGGATGTGAACACATCTTCTGCTACTACTGTGTGAAGAGCAGTTTCTTATTTGACATGTACTTTACTTGTCCAAAGTGTGGCACAGAGGTACACAGTGTGCAGCCACTGAAATCAGGAATTGAGATGTCAGAAGTGAATGCTCTTTAGAAACTGAAATTGTTTCCTCTGAGGAAAAATGTATTTTCACATCTGCAGTATTAGGCATCCTGATCTTTAGATATCTTTTATAAAGCATGTGCTCCTCAGCCACTATCTTCGGTTCCTTTCTAGGCACAACTAAATTCTAATCAGTTGTAAGGATGATGCTAAACAGATTGTGCTAATGTTCATTCTTTAAAACTCACTGGATTGTGGAGTATCCAAAGATGGAGGACCAGTAGGTAGCAGGATATGGATCCTCTCTGAGAGAGACAGCTCAAATGCCAGAATAGAACACCCTGGAGAGACACAAACAAAGGGAGATGGGCTCTCTCAACCCGGGAAGAAACTAAAGTGAAACAAACTGCTCGAATATGAGGTCCTGGGTCTACCATTAGAGAAACTAACATCGGCGAGTACGACGCCTAGCCGCCTGAATTCCTGCTGGAGACCGACCTGACACACCAAACCACACCGATGCAACTGGCTTGAGTGGCCCCGAGCGTGGAGCTGAACAGCCCTGCATGCAGCTCACCCAGAACCAGCCCTGCACACAACCCACCCAGAGGCACTGTGAATTCGCTGCAGCTGCGCTGAGGTCAGAGGTTAGGGAGCCCAGCAGTTCTCAGGGACTGGCATTAACATTCGGTGAGTGACGGGAATAAGACCCTCCCATGGGAAAGGGGCAACCAACTGGATGACATGTTGGATTTGGGCAGGATGTCCCTAACTCCATAAGGAAGTGGCTTCAGGTGGTTGCTCCCCTCACTGAGCGGATTGGTGGGATCTGCATGGACTGGGCTGCACCCCTGGCCAGGACCCAGTGGGTCGATATCAACTAATTCCCTGAGCATGGCGTACACTGACGCAGTTAAGTCCCGCAAAGGTTGACTGCCCTGGAGGGGAGGAGCCCTTGCTTGAACTTTATTCTCTGCTTGAACACACTGCCCTTGCTTGAACTTTATTCTCTGCTAGCGGACTACAGAGGGCAGAAGCCCCTAGCCTGCACGCTCTAGAGGAACTTTAACTAACAAGAAAGGGGCTGAGAATTGCACTTGTTCCATACACTTGTATGAAAGGAACCAAAAACATGACAAGAGGGAGAAATAAGAAAAAATCCCCAGCCTCCCCCTGGGAGTATTGATCCAGGAGAGGTAAATACAAATGAGATCGAGGGCAGCAAACATGCAACATCAAACACAGCGGTAACAGACATAAAGAGATATCTTCGGGATCTCGTAAACAAGATCAAAACTGAAATATTAATCCAAATTAAACAAGAGAAGTAGATTAATAAAAGAAAGGCTGGGTACCTCTCAAGAAGACACAGACAGAAAAATGGAGGAACACAAAGGAGAGAAATATTCACTGAAGAATATAAAGCAAACCTAGAATTCATGAAGCAGATTCAAAGAGATTATTAGGAAACTAAAGACTACATAGAAAGTTGGAAAAACTGCTTGAAAGAAACTAAAGATAGACTATCAAAAATTGAGCACAGGCTTGCAATGTGTGATCATGAAAGGGAAGATCTCTTGATATAACAAGGGAGCAGGCAGTAACAATTGGAAGGCTAGAGGACGACAAGAGGATCTATAACTTAAGAATAAAGCATGTGAATGAAGAAGCAGGAGTCAAAACAGAGGAATTGCAAAGGCTATTCACAGAAATTATTAAGGAAAACTCCCCAAACATAGGAAATGATACGCAGATGTATGAAGCATACAGAACCCAGCCACCTACAACCATAACAGAGCTACACCTAGACACAATAATCAAGATCCCAGAAATTCAGTATAAGAACAGAATATTAAAAGCCATCAGAGAAAAGAAACATCACCTATAAAGGAAAACCCATCAAAATCATGGCAGATTTCTCAACACAGACCATCAAGTCAAGAAGAGCTTGGAGTGAAGTAATTCAAGCCCTGAAGGAGAACAACCTCCAGCCCAGATTGATGTATCCTGCAAAACTCTCTCTAGAAATTAATGGAGAAGCAAGATACTTCCATGCCAAAGAGGAACTTGGAGAATTTGTGACCAGCAATCTAACCCTACAAAAAATACTGAAGGACAATTTAGAGAGAGAAAAAGAATACGAGCATGTCAGGAACAGTGGCAGAGAGGCCTCAGTGAATGGGGCAGACAGTGGAGTGGAACAGAAAAATAAACAACCAATGGCAGGAAAACAATAGCAGAAATAAGGCAGAGAAGATTGGCTGTAATCTCTAGTATAGATGGCTTTGAAATATTAACAGAAAGAAACACAAGCAGAGTAGATCAGGAGATAGGGTCTATTGAGAGGCTCTATATAGGGAGGCAGTGGGACCCAAAATAAGCAGTGCACCCTATGGGAGTGAAAGGGGAGGAATTGTCTAAAAAAGGGAGGCAGAGGATATTGTTAATTGGGTAACAAGATTTAAAATTTACATTATTCTCATCACTCTGCTTAGATGGATTACATGGTATTCAGTTTGTCTACTTACACTAGACTTGACATGGTGAGCTATCCCAAAAATAAGAGGACATATCATGGTAATCATCCTTAATTTCCTATCAACTTAATCTGAAGCCCTGTATAACTTATACTGTCCTATTGTGACTGATCTTATTTGAATCTAGTTTGTTAGATTGCTGTTTTGTATTGACTGATTTTATTTAAATGTTATGATTGATAGCATCATGTCTAAGAGTATAGGCAACTACACTGAAGATGACAAGATTCACTAAGATACCCAGTCTGGTTTGATTATTACTTGCTTTTGAAGTCTTATAATGTCTCCAATGCTTCATTTTTATTAATGTTGTTACACTCTGCTGAGACTCCATGGTAACCATTGTAGATCACCTTGTATTGCGGTTTTATGTGACTTTTCTGCCTCATGCTTTTCTAGGAATTGTTTTATCTTACTTTGTTTTGTTTTTCCTGCTAATACAGAAAGGATAGATATACATGTAGAGACTCATGCATGTGTAGAGCTTATAAACAGTTTACAAGAACCAACTATATAACACATGTTGAAATAAACAACTACTTTGAAGAAAAAGAGACACTACAATACCCAGTGCTGATTCCATAATGTCATGATGTGAAGTCCAGCAAAACTATCATTCTTTGTTCAAAGTGATTTTAGCTTGTTTTGTTTTGTTTAAGTTCAACACACATGAAGCTATGGACAACTGTTTTGAAGAGAATGACAGACACTATGACAGCCATTCTTGGCTTGCCTATTGTCAGGTCTTGAAGACCTGAAATGCCTTTCTTGTCCTGCTCAGATCAATTCCATACTATGTTGTTTCATGTGAATTCCCTGTATGTGACAATATGGACAACTATTTGGAAGAAAACAAGAGTCAATACAATAGGGAGTGAATATCTCCAGTTGTCTAGCTTTGAAATTTATGTATCTTACATTGCTTTCTTATGACCTGCTTTGTTCTGTTTTGTTGTATTTAATTTTACCCTTTTGATATAATTGCATGTATATCTGAGTGGGTAAGATGGATGACCATATTGCTGTTTTTGTCAGATTGTAGAGCAGAACTGTTAACAGTCTCACTGTTTGAATGTCTACTTTACATGTTTTAACTTTGTAATTTGAACAACTATTTCCAAGAAGTCAGTGTGTAATTTGTCAAATAATAATTTTGTTGTTGTTGTTCTTTTCCTTTTTTCCTTGGAATTCTATATTGTTGCTACCCTTTATTCTGTTTTTTTTTCTCTTTAAATAAAATAAAAAAAAAAAAGAAATAAACTTGTGAATATGTATAGCGACACTGACCTAATTCCATGAAGAAATAGGGTGCTATGCTAACAGCAAGGGGCAAACTCAGCTACCTTCGCTAGAGTGGTCTGTGAAGGAAGGGCTTCCTGAGGAGTGACGTTTTTAAGGCTTTAATAACACAAACTTTTAAATGAACAAAAGAGCACAAAACAATAATCCATCGGGTGCTTATCACCCGACTTCAACAAATCCAGCTTCAAAGACACAGACTCATGGCCAACCTTACTTCAATTTATATCTGTGTAAGAACATTTAGAGTCTTGGGCCGGGGATTTAGCTCAGTGGCTTAAGCACCTGCCTGCTGCCTGGCAAGTGCGAGGTCGTGAGTTCGATCCCCGGTACCAAAAAAAAAAAAACAAAAAAACATTTAGAGTCATTTCTTTCTTTCTGTCTTTTTTTCTGAGATATGGTTTCACTGTGCAGTTCAGACTGGCCTTGAGCTCACTTTGTAGCCCAAGGTAGTCTCAAACTTGCAACAATCCTCCTGCCTAGGCCTCCTGAATGCTGGGATTATAGGCATGCACCACCATGCCCAGCTCACATCATGTCATTTCATTCTTAAAAATACTTCCAAATGCATCTCCACTGCACACCTATAAAAGCAAAGTTATTCCTTAATTCCTTGAAATATTCAATTCATGTTCAACATTTTCTATTGTCTTATAAGTGTGTATCTTTGAATCAGGATTCAAGTAGGGCTCATGTATGTGGAATTAGATGTCATACTTGCAGTGTCTTCTACAACTGTTTCTTTTTTTCCCTCTTTTCCTTCCCCATCCATCTTTTTTTCCCTCCATCTCTACTCACCTATTTTCATTGCAAATTCTCAGTGAAACTGAGTTGTTTGTCTTACAGATTTCTCATATTATAGGTTTTTCTCATTGTGTCTCTGTCATGTTTATATGTGACACTTTATTTTCTTGGTAAATTGATAATAAGAGTTAGAGACATCATCAGATTCATATTTTTTATTTTTCTGGGAAGAAACAAAGGAAAGAAAAACTGGGATGAGGGAAAGGAGAAAAGGGAAAAGCAAAAAATATATATATATGTATATATTATTGTATATTATATGTATATATATATACATTGTATATATTGTATATTATATGTATATATACATATATATATATATGTATATATATATATATATATATATATACACACACAAGAAGCCATGCACTACTGGGAGCAGACACACCCAAGTCTCTCCCAGTGAATGCCATTCGAGGACTGGGGAAGAGAGAACAAGGCCACACCGGCAAGCAAGCCCAGTCTGGGAACCAGTGCCATGCATGGGCCACCACCAGACTGGAAACAGCCAGATCCCAGTCCCTTCTGGCATGCAGGCTGACAAACAAGAAGTACCAATCCCCTTTTTCCCCCACCATAAGTGACCAGCTTATCTGGAGAAACACAGACTGTGATGATAGCTATGGAGGTGAAATACAATTGGATGCCTGTGGTGCTTTGGTGTTTACTAACATTTCAGGTCTAAGGCCAGGGGTCTGATCATAGGTTCAGAGGATAATAGTACGCAATGTGGCATCTGGGGGGGGATCTCCTTCTGAGGGCTGTAGCCATTGTTCATTCCCTATGATCTTGTTTTGAAGTCCTGTATCATTTCTATTGTTTTGTTGGGTTGGGTTTTGTTTTGTTTGATTATGTTAAATTTGATGGCAGGAGCAGTTGTTTCAAAGATAGCAAGATATATTGTGGTAGTAATTTTGGATTTATCATTGGCCTGTTTTGAAGTCCTTTATTGCATTCATTGTCTTGTTTTTATTGTTTCTATTCTATTATTCTATTCTGTTTGACTTTTACTACGTCCAAAGTTATCTGTAGCTATTTTGATGACATCAAAAGGCATATGGTAACTATTGTTGATTTTGTAATGTTCTGAAGTCCTGTGTTGCTTACACTGGTTTGTTTTGATTGGTTTTATTCTGCGTTATCCTCTAAAAAAATATATATATATATATTATATATAAACAAGGTAGGATAGTTATACTACTAATTTCTCTTATTTCATTGAAAAGAAAGGATTGTTTGGACAATTAACTGCCAGTCTGAACAATCTTATACTCTGAATAACTAATGTAAAGATGACAATATGCAATGCATTAACCAGTTACCCTCCTACTGCCTTGTTTTGAAATTTTGTGGATTTTTTCCTTTTAAAAATAAAATTTTTATTTTTCAGGAATGGTTCATAAGTGGTGTTGGGTACTTCAGTCAGGAGGCACATGATGGTTCTCTGTTTATCAACAGCCATTTGTTAATCATTGTCCATTGTCCATTATTTCAATAGGAATTATAAAAATAGTGATATTTTAATTTTCTAGAATATTTTCTAAAGAACAATTTTAATCTCATTAACTGTCTGGGTACCATGAGATGGAATTTATTAAGGATGCAAGAACAATTACTTGATTCTTTTTCTTTATTTACCAGTTTCCAAAATAATGAGTAGTCTCCCTAATTTGGGGGTGTGTGTCTTTTTCAAATCTTTTTTTTGGTACCAGGGATCAAACTCACTACCTCACACTCACCAGGTAAGTGGTTGAGCTGCTGAGCTAAATCCCTGGTCCTTTTTTTGGTCTTTTTGAGATAGGATTTCACTGTGTTCTGACTGACCTTGAATTCACTTTGTAGCCCAGGCTGGCCTCTACTTGCAGCAGTCTGCCTGTGTCAGCCTCCAAAGTGCTGGAATGACAGGCTTGTGCCACCATGCCCAGCTGAAAACTTTTAAAGTACTCTGAAGTCTTGGATTTAAACTTAATGAAATTATCCTTATCAAAAACTCGCATTGCCCCATTTGTGGCCAGTAGAAGCGTTTCTCTTGAGTTAGCTAAGTTCTGTTAATCCTAGTAGGTTATAATAGCTGCTTTACTTTCTGGCATAGCAAGATATTCCAAGCTCCTCTTGTACCTTTCTTTCCCTAGTCGATCAACTGTTTAAATGGATAAGAAATTGACTGACTTTCTATTTCTTTTTTTCTTTCTTTCTTTCTTTCTTTCTTTTTTTTTTTTTTTTTTTTTTTTTTTTTAAGACAGAGACTCACAATATACCCCAGGCTGGTTTCAAACTTGGAACTCTCCTGTCTAAACCCCCCAAGTTGTAGAATTACAGATGTGCATCACCATGACTGGCTGAGAAAGTGACTTAGTCAGGGACCTTGTCTGGCTTTCTCTGCCCACTTCATCTTTGTGCATGATTCTTGGTTAACGTGGCTGTTGATCATTTTCTGCAGTTTCCAAGGCACTCCTTGATGGCTACCTTGATAGGAAGTTAGTCCTTACCCTTCCTTTTATTATGTTGCCTTTTTTATTTTTTTGATACAGCATCTCAAAAAGCCCAGGCTGGCCTCAAACTCACAGTCATCCTTAGCCTCAGCCTCCCAAGTTCAAAGGTTACAGGCATGTGCCATCACACCCAGCTATGTTGCCTTTTATTATAACAGACTTATGCTTAATTTCCCAGAGTAGATGAAGCCTGCTGTAACTTTTAACACTTCTTAACTGAAAGCTGAGGCACAGTGGGAGGTAATTGTGTTACTCAGAAACTATGTCACCTAGAAACCAACAACTATGTACCATTAGCCAAGGCTGATCTTAGAAAATTCCATTATTTAGGACTTCTCTGAGGCTGAGACAAGCTAACACTGACACTTATCATCAGCTGATGTCCCAATGATAGTTCTTTCTTTCAACCTATTTGCTTTCCCAACTTAGATAGTTATATTATTCTAATTTTTTTTTTTTTTTTGTAGCAAGGATCGAACATACAACCTTGTGCTTGCCAGGCAGATGCTTATGCCACTGAGCTAAATCCCTGGCCCTACTTGTATTATTCTATGAATGTGTTAAAGTTGATTTTTTTTCTTCTTTGCAAAGTTTATTGGAGAAAGTAAAAGTGAAGAGTGGGAGGGAAACTGGCCCAGCAGAGTGAGCTTGGGCTGAATAAGGAGAAAAGAGGGCATGTGGGAAACAGTGTGGGATATTGTGGAAAACTGTGATAACCCATAATATATCTAATTTTTATTCTTAGCATTAGCTATCTGAGATTTCTTTTTCTTTTAATTAGTGTTACCAGAAATGGTTTATTCTTTTTCAAGAGCAAACTTTTACTTAGTTGTTGTTCTCTAACACAGGTTAGATTGTGAATGTCTCTCAGAGACCTATATGTTATAGCCTGGTTCCCAGAGCGGTGCTCTTGGGAGGTGGTGGAACTGTGGACAAGTAGGGTCTGTAGGGGTCCTTGGGTCACTGAGAGCATGTCCTTAAGGGAGTAATGGGACAATGACCTTCTCTTTACTTCCTTTTGCTTCCTGGCCATGAGGTAAGTGGTGTTTTACTCCCTAATCTGCTCTCAGCCATGATGTGCTGCCTTGCAACAGGCCCAAAGTAATAGGACAATCAATCATGGACTGGAACCTCCCAAACTATAAGCTAAGATAAACCTTTCTCTTTCTAAATTACTAATTTCAGGTATTTTTATAGTGATGGAAAACTGACTGTCAATTGTATGTTTTTATTGTACTGATTTCTGCTTTTATTTTCTTCCTCTACTTTGAATGATTCTGCTGGAATTACCCATTACTGCAGCATAACCTTCTATGTAAAATATCTTCCATTTGTCCTTCTGGGAATACTCTTAGTTCTTTGCAATGATGATATTTGCTCTCAAAGAATACATCGTCGTCTGCTCTCTCAGTCCTGTATAACGACATCAGTAGGCCTACAGTTGCATCCAATCCCTGGAGAGTCCAGATGAGACTGGAGAGAGCAGGGTGAGCTCAGAGTGTGCAATCTCTGACCCCCTTCCTGCAGAGCTATAGCAGCCTGGCTACATCTCTCATTGATGGCTACTGTTCTGTCAAGGTGGCCTTCTCTACACAACTCTTCAAGTGACGGTTAATTGTCACCTTGGCTGGGCCACTGAGTGCTCAGATATTGTGGCCAAACTTTCTTCTGGGATGAGATTTAACACTTTAATCTGGAAAGTAGGTTGCCCTCTATAATGTGTGGAGGGCCTAGCTATTCAGTTAAAGCTTGGCTAGAGCAGAACACTAACCTTACCTGCCATAGGCAGGATTCTGGAGCAGACTGTGCTCAGACTGTCTGCCATTAGCTCTCCTGGGTGTCAAGACTGCCAGTCTAGTCTGGAGATTTGAGTTTGTTCATCTCTGTACATATGTCAGTTAATTTCTTATAAAACTGTGTGCTGCTAGACATGGTAGCATACACTTGTAATACCAGGTCTGGGAGGATTATGAGTTTGAGACCAGTTTGGTCAATTTAGTGAGACCCTGTTTCAAAATAAAAAATAATCCTGTGACTCTGTTTCCATAGAACTTTGAAGATGGGATTAATATCCTGAGAGGCTGATCCCAGGTAATCCAGGTGAGCTCAGTGTAATCACAAGGGTCCTTATAAGGAGACAAGAGGGCTAGGGTGTGGCTCAAGTGTTGCAGGCTAAAGGAGACTGAAATGACTTGACAACCAAATGCAATTCAGTCCTGAATGGGACATGATTTCTCCCTTGATTGTGAAGGGTGTTATTTGAACTGGGGAAATTTGAGTAGATTCTATATATTAGCTAATATACCTAGAGACTACTGTGACTGATATGTGTCCCTAATTTACACAGTTAGTCACATATATTAATTAACACAATTTACCCATTCTGTATAGGTACCCATTTTGAAACATGCTAAACACAGTAAATGTAGACAAATTTTATTTGTCAACTTAAAAATAATAAAAAGCTAGTATTTTTGCACTTCTAAATAACAGAAGAACATTAGGTCAGCAAAGTTGCAGAGTTTAAGATCAATATTATGAAAATTTCATTTTTATATATTTGCAATGGACAATTAAAAAATGAAATCAAGATTCATGGATCAGGGCCGGGGATTTAGCTCAGTGGCTTAAGCGCCTGCCTGGCAAGCGCAAGGTCATGAGTTCGATCCCCAGTACCAAAAACAAAACAAAACAAAAAAAAAAGATTCATGGATCAGGGGTAGAGAGAACAAAGCCATACCAGCAAGCAAGCCCATTCTGGGAACCAGCGCCATGCACGGGCCACTGCCAGACTGGAAACAGCCAGACCCCAGCCCCTTCTGGTGTGCAGGCTGGCAAACAAGAAGTACCAACATCACCCCCCTACCCCACGCTGTAAGTAACCAGCTAATCTGAAGAAACACAGGCTATGATAATATCTATGGAGGTGAAATGCAATTGGATGCCTGTGGTGCTTTGGTGTTTCACTAACATTGCAGGTCTAGGGCCAGTGGTCTGATCACAGGTTCAGAGGATAGCGGCATGCAGTGTGACATCTAGGGGGAGATCTTCTGAAGGTTGCAGCCATTGTTGATTCCCTGTGGTCATGTTTTGGAAGTCCTATATCATTTCCATTGTTTTGTTAGATTTGGTTTTATTCTCTTTTGTTTTGTTTGATTATGTCAAATCCGATGGCAGGAGCAGCTGTTTGAGGGATAGCAAGATATATTATGGTAGCAATTTTGGATTTGCCATTGGCCTGTTTTGAAGCCCTTTATTGCATTCATTGTTTTGTTTTTATTGTTTCTCTTCTATTCTATTCTATTCTGTTTGATTTTTACTATGTCCGAAGTTATCTGCAGCTATTTTGATGACATCAAAAGGCATATGGTAACTATTATTGATTTTGTAATGTTCTGAAGTCCTGTATCACTTACACTGGTTTGTTTTGATTGGTTTTATTCTGTTTTATCCTATTTATTTATTTATTTATTTATTGGTGCCAGGGATCAAGCTCATGACCTCATGCTTGCTAGGCAGGTGCTTATACTACTAAGCTAAATCCCTGGCCTAACAATTTATTAAGTTTTTGTTTTATTTTGTGTTGTTTTGTTATTGTACTGGGTATTGAACTAATGACCTTACACTTGCCAGGAAGGCACTTATGCCACTGAGCTAAATCCCTGGCCGTATCTTCTTTAAAATAAAATAAAAAAATGAAAATGAAATCAAGAAAATAATTCCCACTTACAATAGCAAAAAGATAAGTTGCTTAGGTGTAAATTTAACTGAAGAAGTATAAGAATTATACACTAAAAACTAGAAAATATTATTGAATGAAATTTTAAGAAAACTAAATAAATGGAAAAAATTTCCATGTTCATAGATTGACATATATAATATTGTCAATTGGCATGTATAATATCATTAAGATGGCATTATTACCCAAATAAACGTGCAGATTCAATACAATCTTTTTAAAAATTCTAAGTGCTGGCTGGGGTTATAGCTTAGTGGCACAAGGTGCCTGTCTGGCAAGCATGAGGTCGTAAGTTCGATCCTCGGTACCAAAAAAGACAAAATTCTAAGTGCCATCTTTAGAGAAATTGATTAATTAATCCTAAATACCCAAAACTATCATGAAAAAGAACAATGTTGGAAGATTTAAACTTTGCAATTTCTTTTTCCCTTTTTGGGAGGGCAGGATCTTATAGTTCAAGCTGGTCTTGAACTCACAGTGATCCTCCTGCCTCAGCCTTCAGAGTGCTGGGATTAAAGACCTGCACCACCACACCAGTCATGCAATTTCAAAACTTACACAAAGCTATTATAATCAAGACGCTATGGCATAGACATAGGTTAAGCATATAAATTAATGAAATAGAATTTAGAGTTCAGAAGTAAAATCCTTATGTTTATTGTAAATTGGTTTCTTGTTTGTGTGTATGTTTATTTTTGTGTTACTAGGAGTTGAATCCAGGGCATTTGCACTGAGCTACATCCTCACCGTTTTCATGTTTTATTTTGTGACAGGTTTTCACTAATTTATTAAGTTGCCCGGCCCGTACTCAAAATTTTAGTGCTCCTGCCTCACTCTCCCAGGTGCCAGGATTTTAGGCTTGTTTCATCACACTCAGCAGTCAATTGATTTTGAAAAATGTTGTCAAGATGATCTAAAGATTTTATGATTTGTGCCTGAAGGTCCCCTCAAAACCTCTGGTGGTCATTGTAGGGGGGCCTTTTTTTTTAAATTTTATTTTTAAGGGGGTAAAATTAAACACAACAAAACAGAACAGAATGGGATATAAGAAAGCATAAATTTCAAAGCTAGACAACCAGAAATCTTCAGTATGTCGTATTGTCTCTTGTTTTCTTCCAAATGGTTGTCTTTATCTTTGCATACGGGGAGTTTATACTAAAAAACATAGCCAATCTTTTCACAAGATGTGTAGTTCACTGGCTCCCACTTGCTAAGGGAGGGGGGGACATGGCATGGGGGACAGGATGACATGAGATGTTTGTTTCTCAGCCCGCGTGCCAGAGAGGGGAGGAGTTCCTTGTTCTCCCGGCACCCCGAGTCAACTGCACGGTGCAGGTCCTGAGGTGCCAGGGTCTCTCTCCTTAGGGCCTCCGAAAGTCTGCCACACTCACAGCCGCCCCCCCAGAGAGGGGAGGAGCTCCTTGTTCTCCCGGCACCCCAAGTCAACTGCATGGTGTGGGTTCCGAGGTGCCAGGGTCTCTCTCCTTCGAGGGGGGCCTTTTTGAAGGTGGCCAAATCTAAAGTTTGTGATTTTTTTTTTGAGTGATACACCCACCCTAGGGAATGTAGCCCACACACAATACAAGGGATGGAAAGGAGCTTGCTCTCTCCCTCCTCTCTTGTGGCTTTTGGTATTTTTGACCACCATGAATGGTTGCCACTCTGCCACACCAACTCTGCCAACTGACAATGAGCTAAATAAACCTTTCCTTCCTTAACGTGTGAGTGTTGGGTATTTGTCCTGGCAATGAGATAAAAGTAACTAAGACAGGTTGTCAAGATGATCCAGTGAGAACATTGTTAATAAATATTGTAGGGACAATTGGAAATCTAAGCCAGGCATGGTGGCATACACCTGTAATCCCTGCACTCAAGAGGTTGAGGTAGGAGGATCGTTGCGAGTTCAAGATCAGCCTGGACTACAAAGTGAGTTCAAGGCCAGTCTGAACTGCACAGTGAGACCCTGTCTCAAAAACAAACAAACAAAAAAATTGGAAATCTGTCTGTGAAAGATTTTGGATCCTAATCTCATACTGTATACACAAATTAATTACTTCCAAGACCTAGATGTAGGAACTTAAACAATAGCATTCTAAAAAAAAACAAAACAAAACATGTAAACCTTTGGGATCTTTGATTAGGCAATAGTTTGTTAGAGCTGATACGGAAAGGATGTAAACAAACCAAAAAAAAAAAAAAAAAAAAGTAAGTTGTACCATCTCCAAAACTCTTGTGCTTTGTGAAACCAAGAGGAACTATCAAAAATGAAAAGACAACCCATAGAATTAAAGGAAGTAGGGCTGGGGATTTAGCTCAGTGGCATAAGCCCCTACCTGGCAAGCATGAGGTTACAAGTTCAAGCCCTGGTAACAAAAAAAAAAAGACAAAAAAATTGTAAAAAAAGAATTAGAGAAAAATATTTGTGAGTCATATACATAGTAAGGGTCTGGTATTTACACATGTAAAGAACTTTACAACTCAACAAAAAGATAATTCAGGGGCCACAAATTAGCTCAGTGGCACAGTGCCTACCTGTGGAGTCCTGAGTTCCAGTCCTGATACCCTCCCCCCCAAAAGACAATTCTATCAAAAAGTGAGCAAGGGAAATGTATAGACATTTCACCAAAGATACACAGCCAATCAACACACAGAAAGATGTTCAGTATCATCAATCTTCAAGGGAATGCTAATCAAAACCACAATGATATCATTTTGTGCAGGCTAGAAATGGTCTTACTAAAAATGAAGCACAAGCAAATATTAGGAGGTAGAGTATTTTGAATCCTCAGACACTGCTTTTAGGAATGGAAAATGTGGCAGATAGTTTGGAAAACAGTTTAATGGTTCCTTAAAAAGTTAACATAGCTAGGGATGGAGCTCACTGCAGACTGCTTGTCTAGGACACAGCCCAGGATTTGATCAGCACCAAAGAAAAAAGAAAAATAATAAACATGGAGTTACAATAGGTCCCAGCAATGCTATTTATACATAGGTCTGAGAGAAATAGATTTTTTTAGTGGGTAGTTAAAATGTTCTGGAATTAGATACTGATGATATAACAACGTTGTACTAAAAGCTACTGAGTTGTATACTTTAATAGGGTGAATTTGATGGTACATGAATTATATCTCATTTTTTAAAAGACTAAGAAGAAAGATGAAGAAAGAAAATGAACATACACACCCCGTGCACACCATCTCAAGCCCAAAAGCAGTCATAATTCTAGGCAGAGTACAATCCACACGCAAACTTGGAAAGCAAAGCCCTTGAAGGAGACACTGAGCACAAAGAGGTAAACTCTCCCCTCTCTCTGTCTCTCTCTCTCTCTGTCTCTCTCTCTCTCCTCCCCGTTTTTTTGAGACAGGGTTTCACTATGCAGTTTAGGCTGGTCTTGGACTCACTTTTTAGCCCAGGCTAGTCTTGAACTTACAACAATCCCCCTGCCTCAGCCTCCTGAGTGCAAGGATTACAGGAGTGCACCACCACACCTGGCTTGGTAAGCTCTTCTTTTTTGTGGTTGAAACAGTTTAGACCCTTAGAACAGTGCATTTGAGACTTTGCTCATGACCCTACAGTGGACCAAGAAATAAATTTGTGTCGCACTAATTTTCGACGATGACCCAGGTGGATTGAAAACTATTACAGTGCATTATGTGCATCCTTGGCAAGAACTGAGGACACTGGCACAGTAGGCAGGCTAATGGCATCACATGGTAGGAGGGATGGGGTGTGAAACTTGCACGTGGCCAGGAGGATATTGCCATCACATTTGCTCTTCTGGTACATGGCTGTCGATCTGACCATCATTTCTTTTAGTCTTGGCAACAGTGTCATGACTTTCAGTGGAGCTATGGCTAGGAATTTCCCCTGTAGTTTTTCAGAAAGTTCATATTTTTCAAATAGGAAAACTGAGTGCATGATCATTGTAGTATTTTCATTGACTTACTAAAAATTGCCCTCAAATTGATTGCTTTAATGCTACAAAGAAAGACAAGAATGAAAAGGGAAGTATGAATAGTTTGGGGAAAATATGAACTCTAATCAGCAGACTTTGATGTTATTGTACCTTGTTAAAAAGAAAAGGCACAAGATTTATTTTGAGGGTGTTTAGAGGGGTTAGGGTACTGGGGATTGAACCTCGGGTCTTCAGACTGAGCTACATTCTCCAGCTCTTTTGTATTTATTTTTTTAATTTTGAATTGGGATTTTGCTAAATTGCCAAGCGAGGCTCTAAATTTGTGATCCTCTTGCCTCAGCCTCCCAGAGTTCTGGCATTAGAGATGCATACTACCATGTCCTGCTAAGATTTACTTTTTAAAAACAGTTTTATCACATGTGCAAAACCAATACACTGACATGCCAATGTTTTATTGTGGTGATATTCTTACAGATGAAAGCTTAAATCCAACAAAGTTAAAAAGATACCTAGAAACATGACATGTTAGACTAGTCAATCTTTTCACTATTGTTAAAGGAAAAAAAAACATGTAACATGATGGACAAATTTTCTGAGTCATGATGTGACTGAGTCAGGGAGAAAGCCTTGTTATTATTGTATTTGGATGTTTATAAAAGAGATATTGCTCAAGAGGTTCTTGAAAAAAATTATTCTTCTGGCATGTGTCTTGTTATGTACAAATTTTATGGTAAAGTAATTGATAAAATATATATTAACAATATTATAACTTCTTAAATCTTTACTGTTTCAGAATGCTAAAAATAATATAGTTTTATAATCAGGCATATATTTTATAACCCATCCTGAGAAAGTCAAATTGAAAATTTCACTACACTTGATTTACATTAGGGATAAGGCCATTTTAAGAATGGTCTTGCTATGTTGTTTAGTCTCCTCCCACAAAACTGGATTAAAATATTTAAAGAATTGACAATTATAATTTTTTTCTGGTACTAGGAATCAAACTCAGCCTTGCACCTGCCCAGGACAATTATAATTTTTATCAATATAAATTGTTCCAGAAAAATGTAAAGGCATTATATGAAAAGGGTAATACTGAAAATATAAAAAGTTATTTGAAAACTGTTACAAGCATCTAAAAACATTGTTATTTAAAATACATGTTGTAAGTCTTAGGAAAACAAAGAAATTCTACTGAATTTCTTGCATGTTGAGGGGAAATACAGTGACAGTTTTCAGAAAACAAATTTTAAATTTGGGTATACCACTTACATCATCATATTAGTATTACTTGGCTCTTAATTAGACCCCAGTGACCTGTGTTACACTTGGTTTCCAGCCTGATTGTATTATTAGGAGATGGTGGATCCTTTAAGAAGTGAGGCCTAGTTGGAAGAAGTTAGCTAATGGGGCTAGAGTGGCCCTCGAAGGGGATTGGGATTCCAGCTCTTTCATCGCTCTTTTTGGCTTTCTGGCTGGCTGCAGGTGAATAGGCGGGATACACTTTCACCGTGATGTACTTCCTTGCCACAGGCCCTAGAGTAGCAGAGTCAAACAATTATGGACTGAAACTTCTGAAACTGTGAGTCAAGATAAACTTGGGTGTGTGTGTGTGTGTGTGTGTGTGTCTGTGTGTGTGTGTGTTGTCTTTTTGAGATAGGGTCTCTCTATGCAGTTCAGGTTGGCCTTGAACTCACTTTGTAGCCCAGGCTATCCTCAAACTTGCAGTAGTCTTCCTGCCTCAACCTCTAAGTGCTGGGATTACAGGCATGCACTACCATGCCAGGCCTGCTTTTTCTCTTTTTAAGTTGATTGTCAACAGCTTTTTCACCACGGTAACAAGAAGCTGAATATAACATACATGAACATTTGTTGATTGTTTTAAAGAAAAGCTCAACACAGATTATAAGAACACAGGATGAGAGTAATTTTTTTTTAAAGAAAAAGTAATCTCATTTGGAAAATATTTTTGAAGTTGTTTTTTGACTAACAATGTTGGCCTGATTTTTTATTTTTTACAACCTTAGAGAATTAAATTAGAAATTTATGGGAAAATTGTTCCAACATTTCAAGGCATTCAAAGTGACATTACTGCTACAGTAAACAAGATTTGAATATAGATGCTACTGGATGAGTTGTTGTCAGATGTGGTTCCTGGTCCAGCAGCATCACCATTACAAGAAAATTGGTTAAAAATAAAACTCTTGCCCCCTAAACCTCCTCAATCAGAAACTATGCGGATGGAGCCAGCAATCTGACCTGCCAAGTCCTTCAGCTGATTCTAATGCAGGCTTAAAACTGAGAACAAGTGTATGTTTCCAATATTTGCAACAATTTATGAAATCTTATTAGCAAAAGAAGTATGATCAGAGTAAAGTGAAGGTAGAGATATTATTCCTCTGCTCCCATGTTGGTGTCCATGTGATGCTGCCTTCACAATATCAGTCAACAAATGTTATTTCTTTTTATGGTCTTTGAAAGAAACCCGGAATGCTGTATTAGTTCTTCTTTAAAATTATGACAGGGGCTGGGAATATAGCTCAGCAGCATAGAGCATGGCTGGCAAGCTGGAGGTTGTAAGTTTGATCCTTGTTACCAAAAATATAAAGTGAAATAAAATAAAGTAGTAGTAGATCTCACAGCCATTTGGAACTGAGTTTTCTTTGTGGAAAGTCTTCAAATTACAGACAAAATTTCTTTAATAATAATCATCAACAGACCACATATTTGACGGTGGTACATAAGATCGTAAAGCAGCTGAAAAATTCTTTCTGCTAAGTGAGATGGTACCTGCTGTAACGTGGGGCACAAGCATTACTCATGTGTTTGTGGTGATTCCAGTGTAAACAAACCTACTGGGTTGCCAGTTGCATAAAAGTATAGCACGTATAATTATATACAGTGTATAATACTGAATAATGAAATAAATGACTAGGTTACTGGTTTATGTATCTACTATCCTTTTTATCATTATTTTAGAATGTGTCCTGTCTATAAAACAGAAATCTACTGTAGAATAGTAGGCTGTGTCATACAGGCAGCAGCCTCCGATACCTTGAGTTTATGGAGTCTCCTCATTGCATCAGAGCCCATCCTAAGTGGTTAACTTGTGCCATCTTGGTTATGTTTGCCCAGGGACAAAAGTCACCTAGTGACGCATTTCTCAGAGGCATCCCCATCGTTAAGTGACACATGACTTGTAGTTACAGGATGCTCCCAACCTTTTATTATTTCTTACGTCTACTTAAGTGTGTTTTGTAGAAATTTGTTTCATCTAAACTTTTGTATGTACCATCATAAAATTGTTCATCATATTGGCTTAAGATCTTTATGTTGGACTATATGAAATGTTCTCTTCTGAGAATTCTGATATTAATTCCTGGTTAGAATCTCTTCTTTTTTGTTCTGTTCTGTTTTGATTGGTTGCTTTTTAGCATTGCAGCAAATAATCCATCTGGGATTCACTGTCCCTTTTAGCTGTGGCTTTAAAAAAAACAAACCAGAAAACTGATGAATATGTGAGATTTCAGTATTAGAGGAAGTTGAGTGAAGGATGGAAAAGATGTGGACCGTCTTTGCAACCCTTATGAAAATCTAAAATCACTCTAACATAAAAAAAATTTAAAGGAAAAATGGTATTAATCATCTATTCATTCATCAAGATTCATTCAGCAGATTTTAGGTTGTTTACAAACCTTGAATCCACCAGTCAATTCAAAATTTTCATTGTGTAAGAAAGTTCCAAAGAATGTTGAATAGATTTAGAAGGGCAGTGTTTACTCAGATTTTTTTCTTTTTTATAAGACCTTTTTGGAATTGTTTCCAAAGAGGTATTTCAAAAATTGGATGTAACCACTGGGCATGATAGCTTATTCCTATAATTCTAGGAGTTAGATGGCTGAGGCAGGAAGATCTCTAGTTTGAGATAATGGACCATATCTCAAAGGAGCCAAAATAAAGGTGAAAGAGTTTAAACCATTGCACATTTATTGTATAACTGTGCAGTTTAGCTGCATGGTGCTGCATGCCTGTCATCCCAGCACTCTGGGTGGGGGGGGCGCTGAGGCACAAGAATCACTGTGAGTTGGAGGCCAGCCTGAACCACATACAGAGACCCTATCAAAGCAAAGCAAAACAAATTTACACACTGTATGATTTAAAGAAACAAAAATTTGAATGCATTTTGAACTACATTGTGTTGAAAAGGGTGAATGGGGTCTGATAAAATCTGATTGTTTTATCCTCTGTCAGATGCAATCTCTCCAGGAAGGAAAGAAACCACTAAATGGATTTACAAAACAATACTAAAAACCATCTGTGAGCAAAGGTTAAATGGTGCTGCTTTTAAGTGGAGTGGTTCAGTGTCCCTGTGGGCAAGAACTTGATCTCAAAGGAAATGTGAGAGTTGGGGTCCAAGTCTGGCAGCTCCCACTAGGCAGGACTGTGGGTCCCAGTCTGCCTAGATTTGTGCCAGCAGGTGGAGAACCCTCTGCCGACAGAGGGTTGAGTACTTGTAAGTAGAGAGTTGGTTTCTGTGGAGTCTTTAAAATGCCAGCTTAAAAAAAAAAAAGCTGGCTGTGTCGGCACACAACTGTGATTCCAGCATTTGAAAGGTTGAAGCAAGAGAATCACTATGAGTGAGTTCAAGGCCTGTCTAGGCTACAGAGTAAGTTCAAGGGCAGCCTGGACTACATAGCAAGACCCTGTGTCAAAAAACAAAAAGCAAACAAACAAGCAAAAGTAATAATAATACTCAGCCCAAAATGTTTTTTTGTAGAACCACCATCTTCTGATAATTTGCCAAAATGATAGACATAAAAGGAAGGTGTGGCTGAACTTGGTGTGTGTTCTCTAGGCCTTTTAGAAAATGTGGAGTTGTTCCTTTGGCTGTACATGCAAATCTATAAAAAGGTTGCTATTGCAGACACCAAGGGAATGAGTACTGTTCATAAAGAAACGCCACACAGGTGTTTTCACAGCAGGACCGGAAGTGTCTACCTGTTAGCCAGCATGCTATTGAGTATATTAAATAGTTTCCTGAAACCCATGAAGGAAAACAATTAAAAAAGAAAGAAGCCAAAGACAAAGCTAGCTGGCTTCAACAGAGCAGCCAGCCTGGCGGTGCAGTGAGGCGAGTGGTGTGAGAATGGGTGGGAAGGGGCTAAGCTGCAGGAACTGATTGCTCAGAGTGCAGCCTTAGCTGGGGCCTACCTAGTGACTAAGGGGTTCTAGGCCCTGGGTTCAATACCAATACCCAGTACTGCTTAAAAATGAACACAGGCCCTCTGAACTGTAAGGATGATTTTCCTAACTGAGTAGGAGTGAGGTGCCCACACCCCAGAGAAATAAGTACTTGGAGCAGATTCTTATTGTGCCCAGTTAAGTGGACCATATCTTTACTCTTCATATTCATTGTTTTGCATGCTGAAAGTTATAAAGTGACTTATTGTGCAGCAGATGTATACCAAACTGGTTACAAAATGACCAAGGATTTATAAAAATATTCCAATTGGCTCAAAGATAGTTCTTTTACTTCACCACAGGAAAAAAATGTATGAAAATGAGTGGAAGGCAATCTATTACATTAAGATTAAATTTGGAAGTGTATTATAAATAACTAGATTATCAACCAGGCATGGTGGCCTATAATCCTCTATACTCAGGAGGCTAAAGCAGGAGGTCACCATGAGTTCAAGGCCAGCTGGGCTATGTAGTGAATTCAAGGCCAGCCTGAACTACATTGTGAGACTGTCTCAAAAATAAATAAATAAATAAATAAATAAATAGCTAAGTTTTTAAGGATCAGGAATTTGCCTTTGAAGTGCTATAATTAAAAAATAAATTCTTTAAAGCACCCTGAAAGAATAAAAAATAAAATTAAAAAATCTAGTCATTGGGTTGGGGTTGTAGCTCAGTACCACAGCACTCGCCTAGCATGCATGAGGCCTGGGCTTCCATTCCCAGCATCAGAGACGACGGGGGGTGGGTTGGGGAGGTTATGAGGTGTGGTGGCACACACCTGCAGTCCTAGCTACTTGGGAAGATCATTTGAGCACAACCTAGCAACACAGGGAGACCCCTCTCACAAAAAGAAAAAAATTTCAATTTAGGGTCTTTGGGTGTTACTTTGGGGGGATAGTTTCCTCCTGTGCTGCTGATAGCGTTACATATTTTGAACAGAAAATTTACATGGTACAAGCAATGTAATAATAATGATGCCTCACATTTTTCCATGTTTACTTTGTTCCAGGACTGTTTCAAGTACATTAGCAATATGCTACTCACAATGAGTGTTATTGAGAATAACACTCATTTTTTTTCCCACTGACAAGCACCGAAGCTTTGCAAAAGGCTAGACAGTTTGTGTGGGATGGAGTGCAGCTCAGTGTGCTGAATACACCCAAGGCTATAGGTTCAATCTCTAGCACCAAAAAGAAAAACAAATTAAAAAAAAAAAACTTATGCAGATTGAAGCCTGGATTGATTGACTGATTGATTGATTGATTTTGGATTACAAAAGTGGTATTGGAAATAGGGAGAAGAATAGTTCCTGGATTTCTGGGAGGGGTCCTGAATGAGTGGCCCAGGAAAGGTTTGATTTGTCTCATGATTTCAGAGATTTCAGTCCTGGTGGTTGGTGCCAAGGCAGGAAGATCATGGCAGAAGTGTACAGTGGAACAAACCTGCTCACTTCACAGCAGCCAGGAAACAGCACAGAGGAAGAGCATTAAAGAGGATGGGGCCAAAGTTCAGATGCAGACTCCAAGATCATGCATTCGTTACCCACTCAGACACACGCAGAAGTGTGCTTTGTGAATCTTCCAGGTATCTTTGAATCCAGTCAAGTCTTGTCAACTTTACAACTGAACATATCTCCTTAAATCTTACTTAATCTCCAAATAAAAATAGTAAGATCATAATTCCACTGACATGATCCAACTACCATACTCTGTACAGCTGAAAACACAATAATCCCTTCCCCAAGTCTCAGCAGTTCTAGCATTGCTCAAAAGTCCAAGTCAAAGTTTTCTTTGAGACTCAAGGCAAACTCTTAGCTGCAACTCCTATGAAAATAAAACACAAGTTACACAATCCCAAATACAATGGCATGGTATAAACATTCCCATTCCAAAAAGAGGAATGGGGAATAGAAAAGAATAAAACCCAAGCAAGACTGGAACCCATCAGGGAAAACACAAAGCCCTGCAGCTCCATGTCCAGCATCCAGGGCATACTGTGGTAAGATGTGAGGCCCGAAGGGCTTGGCCAGCTCATCCCTATGGCTTTGCTGGCTGTCTTCCTGGGTGGGTTTCACTCATGGCCTGCAGCTTTCCTCAGTAGATGTTCCATATTCTGGCATATCTAACTCCCTGGGGTCTTCACTGGACCTTCAGCTTTATTCCCACAGCGTTTGTTACTCACTGCCTTCTCAGGGCCATGTTGCTTGGCCTCCCAGTCCTTCCTCGAAAATCTAGGAGGAAACCTTTTTGGTCAGGACTGGCCTGCATATGACCTGAGAAAGATATTGAGTTACCCAATACAAAACATGGACTCTATTACTGGCAGTAGCTTGCCCCTGGTGTTGAAGACCATTCTACAAAATTGTTGGGGGAAGAAATCATTTCATAATTAAGTTGTGACAAGGGCTTGTCTGAGGCCTAGTGCCTTGCCATGCTGGCCAGCTATGGTATGTGGGAACATAATTCTGTGTGCCTCCAGTTACAGTTGAGGCCTGCCTGGTCCCATGATGCTGTGACGCTCCAGGGCAGGATTGCATCAGCTGAAGACATCCTGGTTCCTTGAAAACCCAGTGGTAATAAAAATAGAGTTTCATATTGGAGAGAGGACAAACTCCTTCTTAACCTGCCATGTCTCCCCACCTTCCTCATCAACATAAAGATCCCCATTAGCATATGGTCACCACCACCCTCTGAGTCATCCAATAATCCCTCTGAGTATTGTATGTATCCAATAAATAGTAGCCGGCTTGGAGTGTCTTTGTCTCTGCCCATCCTGAGGCACTGACTTGCCAGCCCCCTGTCATGTATTACTAAATTTGTTTCTGTTTATTATTTCATCCTTTCACCATACCCCTCATGTAGGGAGTTGGGGATCTTGGTCAGGTCCCTATTACCTGGTAAACAAGAAGCAAGAGCAATAAAAGTTTAACCTAGGACAAAGGTCACCCAGCAGTGTCCTGATGCCAACTCTGTGTACCAACCTGTGCTGAATGTTCACAGAGCCTTACACTCAAACATTTCATCCAGATCCTTTGAGATTCTTTCAAACTGTTCCCCCAACCTTATAACTTATGTATGCTCAGTCCCTCTTTAGATATTTGCTCATATTCATTCCTCTGCCTTTAGGTAGAAGAAAAAAATTTGGTCTTTCCCACAGCTTCAGTCTAGAGGTGGTTCCTCATGGGCTCCTATTACATCTCTAACTCCACAACTCTTGCATTCAGCATTTCTGAAAAACCAGTATCATGTGCACAGGGCCAACATCTGCTGCCAGTTTGAGCAGTCACTGGGCCTCCTTGGACCATAACTGCAGCAGCCTCTAGTGCCTGCATGGCTGAGCATGGTAAAATGAAACTTGGGGAACCAAACTGCCTAGACACTCCTTCTTGAGCAGAGAACCTTGGAATTTACTTCCCAAGTGAAAGGTTTATACTTTTGCACTCTTCAGCCTGCAATGTGTAGCATCTTACTGTGTCCTGAGATATCCTCAAAGGCATTCATCTTTTTAAAAAATTTTCTTGTTTTATTCTTTTTTCATTTTGAAGAGAGTAAGTCAAAACAATAAAATGAAACAAAGCAAAACAATAAAATGAAACAAAACAATAAGAATGATCTTGAATTTCAAAAACAAGACAGTAGGAAATCAACAATAGTTACTGTATTATACATTATCATCTAAATAGTCACTCAGATTACCAGATATAGGTATGCAAAGTTAATCAAACAATATAAGCACTAAGTTGTTTCTTTACTATAGTTGCTATCATTTCAGAAATTTCAGGTATGTGGCTTCTAATGTCTTTTGTGTCTGTCTCCTGGACTTGTTCTAGGTGGGCTGGAGGTCTGAGATTGTACCTTGCTCCTTCATCTTGACATTTTCCTGTGTTCCTCCAAATCAGCCAGTTGCTGAGTCCTTGGCACTTCCTGCACTGGCTGCCCATCCTGCGATGCAGGTGATTGGGCTAGGCGCCTGGGGTCCTCAGATGCAAGGTTCCTAGGGTGGTGAAGTCAGGGCAGTGGCTCACTGATGCTCCCCTGATGGTGTCAGGGCCTCAGGGTGTGACCTCTTCTCCAGGCCCATGATGGCAGGTTCATGGTGGGGAGGGTGGCCTGGCTTCTTCTCTGGGCCTGCCGTAGTGGGCTCATGGAGTGAGGGACACTTGGCCCCATTGGTGGTTAGGCTTTGGGGCATGGCTTTCTCTCCTTGGCCAACTGTGGTGGGCTCCTGGCTTCTTCTTGACCCATGGTAGTGGGCTCTCCTGTTAAAGTGCTTGGGGATCTTCAGCTTCTATACCTTTCTTTAATTTTCTTTTTTTCTTTTCTTTTTTTATTTTTTATACTAGGAATTGAACTCAGGACCTTGTGTTTGCCAGGCAGGCACTGTGCTGCTGAGCTATATCCCTGAGCCTCTATATCTCCTTTGACTACAATTTTATATATGATTCATTTCCTGCCGAATTTTTTTTTCAAATCATTCTGCTTTGCTCTTTGATTCCATCTCTCAATATAGATCTGGTTAAAAGCAACTAGCACTGCCCATGCTACAACCTGAACATTTGGGCTGCCTCGAAATTTCAATTAGTTAACAGCCCTTAAACTCAAAGTTCTGAAAAGTCTCAGGACATGAGCAAAATGTAGACAAGTTCTTTGTGAGAGTGTAACACCTATGGCTCCCAGTAGAGTCCTGTTCCCAACTGAAATACCATAAGCCTGGCATTTATTCTCACATTCCTGTTAGGGTTCTGGTCTTCTGAGCCGTGACCAGAATGGCACATCAAAGTCCATTTGCAGCATTGTCAGATTTCTCTAACCTATTTCTGCAGCCATTTCCAATGTCCTGCAAATCAATTCCAAAGCCTTCTAAACAATGTGGTTAGGTATAGTTATGACGATGACCCCATTTCTCTGGTGGCAATTTTCTGCATTGATCCTACTTTCTATTGCTGGAACACAATACTAGACACTCACAACTTTAAGGAGGAGAGGTTTGGTTTGGCATGGTTTCAAAGGATTCATTCCCTGGCTCCAAGGTGGGAATGTCACTGCAGAGGGACATGGTGGAGCACAGCTGCTCGCTTCCTGGCAGCTGAGGAGCAGAGCACAGAGGAAGAACATCACACAAGGGGCCAGACCGAAACTCCCAGGTCAGGTTCCATGGCCCACCCAGGCACACTCAGAAGTGGGCTCCCATCAACTGCTAGGTGTCTCTTAAACCAGTCAACAGTTGCAATTAATTGTCACAGATGATACTCATCAAACCCTTTGTAGTGAGTAGAACACACATAGGGACCTTTGAAAATGTTAATTTGCTTCCTTTCTTCCTGTGCATCTTTTTCATACCTGGCACAATTTCTAAAACATAGTAAGAGTTCAGTGAACGGACTTGAGACCACTAATTTAGAGGCCACTATAAACAATCCAAGAAGCCCAGACAAGACAGTGTGTGCGTGCACATGTGTATGTATGTGTGTGCACATCTTTGAGGGAAAGGAGATTCAAGTTTCCCTCACAGAGTTTTCAGCAGCCCCCAAAAGCCTAAAAACTACAATTGGAGATGAAGGGGTAAATGGCTGCAAAAGTGAGGTAGCAACCACATTTGTGGAGACTGGAACAGAGCTTAGAGTGGCTGTGTTTTCCAGACTCAGATCTGATCACATCATTGCACAAGTAAAGTCTCATAGGGACTATTTGAAATTAAGATCATTCCAGATGTCAAAAGGACAGATCTGGCTTAAAATGACTACTGCTGGTCAAATTTGGGACAAATTAAACATCAGAAAGAATAACAAATCAGAAAATATTCATCCCAAAAACTTGCATAAGAATGTTCGAAGCGGCTTTATTCATAACAGCTGCAAACTAGAAATAACCCAAAAATTCATCAACAAGAGAACATATAAAAAATTCTTTTATTCATACAACAAAATAATTCCTAACAGTAGAAAGGTGAGTGGATGAATCTCAGAGTATTATGCCAAATGCAAAATGTTATACACAAAGGACTATACTGTATGGTTCCATTTATATGAAATTCTAAAATTGTCAAAACTAATCTGCAATGATAAAATTAGAATGTCAGTGGCTTTAGACAGGGTGTCTTTTAGAGTAATGAAAATGTTCTATGCTTATTGGGGTTATGGTTAAGTTTGGGTATTATACAGGTATACAAATGTCAAAATTTATCAAATTATAGATTTAAGATCTATGCATTTCACTGCATACAAATTATACCCTAAAGCCTCTCTCCATGAGTCAGCGCCATGCTCACTGCAGAGAGAGAACCAGGCCTCACAAGGAGGTGGTCCCTGCCTGGAAACCATATCATTCTCATTGTTTTTTGGGTTGGGTTTTATTCTCTTTTCTTTTCTTTGGTTATGTTAAATCTGATGGCATGAGCAGCTATTTAAAAGATAGCAAGACATATTATGGTAATCACTTTGGATTTACTATTAGCTTCTTTTGAAATCTTTTGTTGCCTTCATTGTTTTGTTTTTATTGTTTCTGCTCTATTCTGTTCTGTTCAATTTTTACTATGTCCAAAGGTATCTGCAGCTATTTTGAAGACATCAAGAGGCATTATGGTAACTATTGCTGATTTTGTAAGGTTTTGAAGTTCTGTATCATTTATACTAGTTTATCTTCATTGGTTTTATTTTCCTTGGTTTTACCCTCTTTAAAATAAAAAACCCCAACAAATTATACCCTAATGAAAATAAAGGGCAAATAGAATAATGACAGTAATGGATTTTGACATGTTAAACAAACAAACAAAAAAACCCATGAGTTCATAGTAACACAATAGAATGTGGAAGAATTTCTTTTGGGAGAACATCTGATAAGAAGGGAAGAATAACAGAATTAGAAAAATCACTTTTAAAATCACCAGCATAATTATGTTTACAGGAATCATCAAAGGATGCTAAAAAAAACCATTGAATAAAAGGTGATTAAGGGAACAAGATGTTCTCAGTTTTGTTTTGTTTTTTAAGACAGAGTGTTGCTGTGTAGTCCAGGCTGGCCTTGAACTCACTATGTAACCCAAGCTGGCCGTCGACCTGTGACAATCCTGCCTCAGCCTAATGTCGGGTTACCAGCGTGTGCCACCATGCCCACTTTGGCTTTTTGTTCTTTGTTTCTTATTTTTTTAGTCTCAGCCTTGAAAGCCACAGGTTAGTTAATAATACAAAACAAAAAAAGTACTTTTAAAATAAAAGACTCTGTAGTAGCCAAGAGATCAAACTTAGCATCATCAATAATGGGGTGAGTTTGCTTTATTTCCTCCAGATACATAGAAATGGAAAAGATATATCCTCATCATCTATGTCATATTCTTACCAAAAAATTTAATCCTAATTATATAATGAGAAATTAATCAAGCAGATTCAGATGGCAGGGCATTTTGTACACATAGCCTGGACTCAGAACTGTCAGTAGGAAGTAAGACAAAGAAGAGGAACTGTCTAGATTAAAAGGCACTGAAGAGACCCGACAGCATTCAAGTGTGACGTATCAATCCTTGACTGAATCACACACCAGGAAGAAAGACTGTAAGGACATGGGGGGGGCAACAGCAGATATTTGAATGTGTTAATCTATCAACATTAAATTTGTGAGTGTGATGATATGATTATTAGGAGCACGTCCTTGTTCTTAGGAGACACAGACTGACATACTGAGATGAAGTGTCATGATGTCTATACTTTGTTTTCAAAGATTTACCAAAAACCCTGCTGTTATATATTTCTATATCTACAGATGAGAATACACATTGAAGCTATATATCTATGTTTACCTATGTATATAAAATATATAGACATTATGTTACAGAAAATATACGTATGAAAAAGAGAAAAAATAATAATTAGTGAGTCTAAGCAAAGTATATATGAGTATTCACAGAATTATTTTTTTTCATCTTCTCTGTAGATTTGAAAGAATTTCCCCAAAAAGCTGAGGGAAATAGAGAACTTGGCCAATTGTAACAGCTCAATGAAAGAAGGGACTTATACTAAAGTATAAGCCAGATGGGAACAAGGCTTTTTAGTTTTTTTAAGCTAGTACCTTTAACAGTACCTGGTACATAAAATGTACCTGTTACATAAAAAAAAATTTAAATGACAAACTATTGAAAAGGCAAACATTAGAAATGTAATGCAAAAAAACCCCAAAACTCCAAAAAACAAAAACAAAACAGCACTGGAATTGACACCACTGGATGATGTGTGGTTACAGGGGACAGCGGTGACTATGGCCTGAATATAACTGTGCAAGTTGCTTTGATTAAAATGGCTTCTTTATTATTAAAAAACATGATTCAAGAAATTGCCCCAGAAAATCTGTCTGCCCAACTGAAATGAATTTGACATTTCATTTACAAGCTGTAATATTCTCCGAATGACATCATCATATTTGGCTAAACCATGTGGGATTGCTATTTAGCCAGTTTGGAAGCTTTGTTTTTTCTAGGGCTGACCCGAAAGGACATCCACAATCCTCTTGTGAGAAGGGTACTGTGCCCTCTGGTGGTGAGAGATACTCATCTTGCTTTGTGGAAAAATCTAGCGGGCTAGAGATGAAAGTGGAGAGGGCCTTTACCCAGAGGCTTCTGTGAACCTGTCTCCTTGCTTCCTAGTTGCATCGTGTCCTTACGGACTGAATCTGAGATGATCGTTTCTGACTCAGTGAATGCCTAGCTTTGGGAAATGGCTGGGCCAGGCTGGACTAAGGAAAGTGCAATATAGGAATGAAAAGTGACATTTGCAGTTGGGTCAAAGCTGAGGTTGGAAGACTTGTCCCTAGCATAATGAGTGCCAAGGGAAACCTGCAGGGCCATTTGAACTGCGAAAGCTGTCAGTATCCTGTCTCTGCACTGTGACAAGGATGAGATTATACACCACCATATGTTTCAGGAAGAGCTCTGGGCTGAACCCTGGGGCTGTGGATTGCTGGCTGCTGTCCCAGCTTTGTAGCCCTGGAAATGCCTTTCTTTTAAAAATTAATTGCAAGTATTAAAAGACATTTTCCTTGAATGTAAAAATAATACATGGCCTGGGCAAAAATTTACAAAAACATTAATAAAGTAAACGTCACCCGAACTCTGTCTACATTGTGATAACCATGGGTGACTTTTTGGTGATTTTACTTCCAAGTAATTCTCTGCATATAAAAACACGCAGTAGGAATGCCTAACTGTGCATTGATTGGGCTTAGTTAATGGGATGATAGTTAAACCTATTCCTTTACAATTTGCTTTACTTCTGCAATAGATCTGTGTGTATGGGTGTGGGTGTGTGTACTCAATAGCTCTTTAAAATGTTTTCATCTTGTAAAACCGAATCTCTGTACCTATTGAACAACTCCCCATCTTCCCCTCCAATCTCAGCACCTGGCAACCACTCTTCTGCTGCCTGTGTACAAAATGTGATTATTCTAGGGACCTTGTATAAATGGAACCTAGTAGTATCTGTGACTGGTTTATTTCACTTTGTATAACGTCCTAGGGATCATCTGTGTTGTTGCGTGTGTAAGGTTTTCCTTCCTTTGTAAGGATGGATGCTATTCAGTTGTATACTTATGCCCTCATATGTCAAAAGACAGCTGGGCTATGCCTGTCTCTTGTTCATTGTGAATAATCCTGCTATGAACACAGGTTTTCAGATACTCTTCAAGATCCTGTTTCCACTTCTTTCAGGTATATACTATGTTTGGATATGGATTTGGTGTGTTCTCCAAAGTTCTCTGTGTTACTGGTGAGTCTGGGGCATGGTGTGGAACTTTTAAGAGGGGGAGCCTATGGGACATTGCAGGTCAACTGGAGGCCCTGCCCATGGAAGAAGCTCTCATGAAGCTCTGTGGAAGCACTTGGGGAGGGATATTGTAAAATCCTATGCCTGGCGCTATCAGGTTTTCAACCTTCGTGCTTTCGCTCTCTTTACCATATAGCCATTGCCATCTCCTCACTGTCTTCTTGCTATTGCCTTCCCACTATGAAATGATACGCTCAAGACAGTCACACCTGAGCAAAGCCAATGCTAGCACCATGCCCTGGGGAGCTACATAGCCTCTTTTCTCCCCTCACCTTTGGTTTTGTTGTTGTTTGTTTGTTTTTGAGTCAGAGTCTTACTATGTAATCAAGGCTGGCCTTGAACGAGCAGTGATCCTCCAGCCTCAGTCTCCCAAGTGCTGGGATTACAGGCATGCACCACCACAGTTGGCTCTACTTTTAATTTTTTTGAAGGAGCTTAATACTGTTTTCTATAGTGGCTCACTGGGGTTTTGCTGATTTGCATTTCTTTAATGATTAGTGAAGTTGAACAACTTTTCATATGCTTGTTGGCTATTGTGTGCCTTCTTTGAAAAATGACTAGTTAAGTCCTTCATCCTTTGTTAACTGTTAAGTTCTAGGAACCCTTTATAGTGGGAGCTCTGGTTAGTAACTTCTTTTTTTTCAATTTTTTTATTTTATTTTAAAAGGGAGTAAAATTAAAACACAACAAAACAGAACAGAATGGGACATAAGAAAGCATAAATTTCAAAGCTAGACAACCAGAGATCTTCACTATCTGTCATATTGTCTCTTGTTTTCTTCCAAATGGTTGTCCTTATCCTTGCATATGGAGAGCTCATACTAAATAACATAGCCAATCTTTTCACAAGATGTGTAGTTCACTGGCTCCCACTTGCT